>JAKSZP010001618.1:0-110419 GCA_022478985.1 Massospora cicadina | reverse complement strand
CCTCAGTATTACTGAGAAAGCATGAACTTTGATGTACTTGATACTATCTCCTCCTGTCATTAATGCCAAGTGGAAAAGCTGTTCTTCCAGAAGACTTCATACTGGTTAGTGAAGCCGCACTTCGCCTGGCACACCATTTTGATTGATGTTGTGGGTCCCTTGCCATATGGGGAAAATCAGTCCAAATACATCCTGGTAGCAATTGACCACTTGATCAGGTGGGTTGAGGCATGTCCAATACACGATTTGGGGACACTAACGGTGGCCAAGTTTGTTATGGAGTGTATAATACAGTGACACAGTTGTCCCCAATTCATCCTCACTGGCAATGAGACAAACTTCACTTCACACATTCCACCTAAGCTTAATGAGCTGATTGCCATCCGTGGGGTTCTAACAACTCCGTATCACCCCAAGTCAAATGGAATTATGAACAGGTTAATGGGACCCTGGTGAACATACTTTGGAAGTTGGTTACTGACAGGCCCTCTGATCAGAGTAACCTCCTTTCTACCGCAATGTTCAACTACAACATTAAATACCATTCTGCCATGGGTAAAAGTCCCTTCCAAATGCTTTACAGATGGCACCTCGCTCTGCCCGCCCTCCTATATGCCTGTGTAGAGGACACTGGCGGAATGGATACGCAACGCTGTTTGACCATTCTAATGAATATGCTGATAAAATTACAAACTGAAGCTTACTCATTCAGATTAGCTAAGAGAATCAAAAGTCAGGCTGATGATAAGGTATGTCAGGATCTCTAGCACAGTTCAAGGATGGAGACATGGTCCTATTTCATGATTAACATGGATTTGGCCAGAAACACAAGCTGGCCAGTATCTGGATCAGACCATTTGAACTCATTGAGAAAACAGTATAGATGCATATACTATCAAGGACCCCGCTAGAGGTCAGGAATCAACCTAGTGCATGCAAAGTTCCTCCAGGCATATAAGCAAAAGGAACTTTATCATCCAGTCAAGGAGGGGGTAATGTCATGTTTCTGATATGACTGGATGATAAGCCCTAAGTCATGAGGGCGGAATGGATGGATCCGCTGAGATTGATATGAGTAATGGTGATTTGAGCGCCTCAAACTTTAGGCAATATTGAATTGCTGGAAAATCGCTTGAAACTAGGTGTCATGAGATTAACGAAGGAAGAATTGATGTAACCACTGAATTTTTTGCGAGGAAGGCCAACCATGGGACGGACACTTCTGAATTTGACCTGAAAGAGACAAAACTTAGTAACAAGTAAGGGCCCCAGAGAAGCGATGCTATCTCTTGTTGCCAGCGGGAACGCCACTTATGAGGAGGGGGAGGGAACGTGTGAAGGGGCCGAAGCCACAATTGAGCACGTGTGGAGGAAAGGGTCTGATTTGATGAACCAAACTTGGAACCAGGAGGAGACCAGCTGTTGGCGACGTGGTGGGAGGTATCCAAACATCCACACCTGAAAGTGGTCCACCAAATGAGACTGGAATCTGTGGACAGCTTCTGGGAGGGTGGGGGTGGAGCCTGAGATGGCGTCCAAGACAATCGTATGGATAGTCCACATGGTGATTGCGACCACCAGAGCATGGATGGAGTGTGGAAGGGGGGAGGCCATTGATAAAGCAAACATATCTCTTGACAGACTGGAGGGATGTGTTTAATCCTGGCCCAACAGACGTTGAACTTCACGCTATATCACTTTAGAGGTAGGACTCTTCTCCAGGCGGTGGAACAGCGTTCCATAATAGCCACACGCGACGCAGGATGAGTGTAAAGCGTTAGAGCGCTCAGCTATACAGTTCACCCGCCACTGGCAGCGCCACACATGGGAACGGATTTGAGGCTGCAACAGAGGATGGTGTGCATATTTCCAGATAGTTTTTTGGGTCTCTATGGAGTAAGGGATGTCCCTCATGTCCAGGTAGTCCACCCTGGAAAGGACATGGGACTGTATGGGGATCACGCCATATTGAATGGGTAGCCCCTGTACCTCTTGTATGAACTAAGGAGAGAGGCGGCCTTTCTTGGTTGTGTGTCTGCTAATACGAATTCTCCACTCAGCGCTCCGCATGGAGAGGAGGATTCGTTTGTAGTGGGTTTCAGTACCGTGAGGACCTGTGGCCGATGGGTGGGAAGCCAGGTTATAAATCAAGGAGTGAGGGTTAAATGGATTGTTAAGGCCCAAGGCGCGGGAGAAGTTGAAGCGGGCCGCACAGGACCAGTGTTGGGAGGGGAGCGTAGGGGCGGTGACAGCCGCAATCCGGGTGCCCAGGATCTTGGCAGCATGGGCTTTAAAGTCGAGCAGGCCCATGCCTCCATGATGATGAGGGCCAAACATGACCTCTAGCCATACTGGTGGCGGGCGGCCTAACTAAATCCTTCCTTGCAGCAGGGCATACAAGGATTTGAAAAAGCTTGGGGAGAAGGGGATGGCGTGGGCTCCAAACCATACTTTGGAGAGGAGCATAGAGTTGGCTAAAACTATTCTGTCAGTAAGGGAAGTAGGGTGGGCTCTGAAGGAGGCGATGCGCTTCGTCATGTTGTCTAGAATATGGCTCTCCATTACTGCTGATGCATACCCGCCTGCCTCCACCCACACGCCCATATGGCGGACCAGCCCTATGGTATGGCGTGGTACAAAGGGGAGCACGAGTGGGGTGGTGTGGGGTGAGCTGGGAGGGCGAGCACGTGTGCGAGAAGATGGGCCAGGCTGGGCACTGGTCGCTGGGGCCCAGCAGATTGATACCGACCAAGGAGGATGATTTCAGTTTTGGAAGCGTTCAGTGCACATTATTTACCCTGGAATACTCCTGGATGAGAGCTTTAAGTGCGCGTGCATCTTTATTATTAGACACCCCAACCACACAATCATCTGCAAACGCCATCATCTTGACTGGGGCTTGGCCTGGCACATGGACCCCAGTGAGTTGAGCATTCACGTTTTGAAGTAGTGGGTCAAGGCTGAAGTTGTATAAGAGTGGGCTAAGGGGGTTCCCTTGTCGCAAGCCCCTTTGAGGGTGGACTACATCCGTTAGGAAGCCAGGGCCACGCACTGCCATAGTTGCAGATTCCGTGAGCAGCATTACCCAGTTGATGAAGCAAGGGGGTAAGCAGAATTGATGGAGGCAGGCCCTGAGGTATTCCCAGTTTACACTATCATAGGCCTTCTGTTGGTCCAAAAATACAAGTGCCCCAGAGGCTGTGGACTGGCATGCGTTAGCTACAGAGTGCACGTTGTCCCAAATTGACCTTCTGGGTATGAAACCAAATTGTTCTGGGGAGATGGTGGCAGATGCTACAATCCCTAAACAGTTAGCCATGATTTTTGTTAAAACTTTTGTATCCGTGTTAGTTAAAGAAATGGGCCGCCAGTTGGCTAAGTCTAGCTTGTCCCCTTTCTTGAAGAGTGTGACGGTGAAGGCCTCTTGGCCTCCTGGTAGAAGGCGTGTTTCCAGCAGGCTCTGGTTAAGGGAGGAAAGAAGAAGTGGGGATATATATTTGAAGTACTTTTAAAGAATTCATATGGAATGCCATCTGGGCCTGGGCATTTCTTGTTTGGTGCACCGCGGATGGCTGTCCATAGTTCGTTCATAGTAATCAAAGACATTATTTCCGGGTATCAGGAAACAGTTCAGATGTGGGTTTGGTTGAGAAATTCTGCCACTTTGACTGGCTGAATTGGATCAGATTGGTATAACTTGGAGTAATACTTTTGTATTTTAATTGCCACTTCAGCTGGCATGTCCGCAATGAATCTTTCGATCTTTGCACCTGTGTGCAGGCCATGCTCTGGTGTGGTGCAAATTTTTTTAAAAAAATATGCGGTGCACTTGTTGCCCTCTGTAATATGTTTGGCCCTGTACTGAACACAACCCGATGTTTGTGTTGCCTTTTGAGCGCGTTGAGTGGGTGGTGCCTCCGCCCACTTCCAGCCCCATCCAGGGCTGTATCCTGTGGCTGGGATGTTGGATGCCAGGTGTGCCAACTCTGCCAGAGCGCGTGAGATGATGGCCGATGTGGTTCATGAGCATCAGGAGGAGAGGTGGCGATAGTGGCGGATGGTATCCTCATTGAAGGCTTCCCATGTGGAGATGAGGTCCACGCAAAACGGTGTAACAAACTCTTTTGCCAGAGTTGCTGATTCCACCCAAGTGGAAAATCCTGGTGATGCAAGTTTGGGAGGGTGGAGTTTGCACCAATGTGGGGCCTTAGCCACTGTGACAGGTAGGTGGTAGGTTATTGAGATCAGCTGGTGGTCAGAGAATTCAATTTTCGTTATTTGGAAGTGGGAAATGTGAGGTTGGAATTTCGCCGGCGTAAGGATAAGGTCTATGCAGGTCATGGACCTTAATTGGCCGTTGTGGACATGGGGTCACATCATGTTTTTGAGCAGCGGGGCTCACCGCGGCAGTGCATCCATTAACCCAAAGGTGGCCTTTAGAACGCGAAGTTCTACATGACCCTGGGGGGTTTGGGAGGAGGAAGGCCAACAGTCCATTGGTGTGTTTAGCTAACAGTTCATGTCGCTGACTACAAAAGGGTCTGGGGGGTAATGGAAGGGATTTGACTGATGAGAAAAATTCCAGATGCTCTCATGCACAGGTTGGGGCATAGATGTTGATGATAGCGTGCACCACGTCAGCCTATGAGAAAGTGACAATGAGGACTTGGCCATTGAGGAAGGATTCTGATGATAAAAATTTGAAAAAACTGTTTTTCTGAGCTAGCACCCCACAGTGCTCTGACCAAAAGGATAGGGATGGGAGGAGCATAGTTTTTCAAGCATCCTTGGAACCTTGCAGACAGTGGGACTCCTATATGGCCAGGATATCCATGGGTAAATTCTTTTGTAAAAAACTCAGTTTCCTAGCCAGGATGGTGAGGCCTTGAGTTCAGCGTTTTCAACGTCCCTAAAGTGAAGGTTTCCCCTTCACACCTTAGGTGTGAGGGGGTGGGCACCTGGGCCCACTAGCCTCCTCTAGATCCCCATGGGCCTTCATGGCAGCGCGGGTGTTTGCAGCAATGCTATCAGGGTTTTTGTTGATTTTAGCAGAAAATTCGCGTTGGCTTTTGCCTTCACTTTTGTTTCCCCAATGTCAAAATGAATATTTTGCGGTGTGGATAGTTTGGTGCACTAATGATTGGGTCAAAAAAAGTTTTTCAGGTAGGTTGGACCCCAAGTCGATTTTGACTGGAGCTTGGTTGCAAAGATTGGGTGAAATCGAGTCACCCATTGGATCCTTAGATTGGGTGGCCCAATCATCATGGGCTTCCCAATCTGATTGGTTGATGGAAGCCCAAGTTGCTTCCACTGCAAGGGTTTTGATGTCCTCCTGGTGTTTGGAGTGTGGGATAGCAGTGGTGACTTTGGCCGCTTCCTGGGCTGCAGCCCTGCGGGCCTGCTTGGCCTTCTTCCACTCTTGCAGGGAAATAGTTTTACCAGTAGTTAGCAGCCTAGTGCTCCCCACGGGAAAGCCTCTTTGGTGCTTGCAGTTGGTTCGTAGTGCGCCTCTCCGCTGGCCATGGCCACTGAGAGGTGCCCTTGGAATATGATGCCTTCCTTGGTGGGGCATGCATGTGCCTTATGGCCAAATGCATCACAGTGGGTGCAGATGGGGAGCGCGCTGTCCATGGTTACCCGGAAAGAGTGGGTAGTATGCCCTTCAATATTGATATATGGGGAGTGCAGGATCTGGGTTAGGTCCTTCACGATCTCCTCAGTTGGGGTTAGAACTGCAATGGCTTTGCTGGTGCACAGGTGTGGCATCAGCATAAAGCGTTGCATCTCAAAGATTGTATTCCACCATATATGGTAAGACCATCTTTCAGGTACTGCTCCAAAATGGCACATTTAACTGTAGTAGGCAAAAAGTCAAACATGAGGAAAATTGGGTTGGATTTTGTCCATCTGGTGCATTTGGTTTTGATAACCCGTTGCCCTTCGGGGAGGTCAATCACTATGCGCACTGCAGCAGCTTTGTCTGCTGCCTCCTTGTTTTCAAAACCGAGGTCCAGCCAACCACGTGACATGGAGTGAGGTGCGACGTACACCGCGGTCTGGAAAAAAGTGTGCACATACCCACAAAATTTTTCCCATAGAGCTGTTTGTTGGATGTCCAGAAACACACAGACTTCATATTCCACCGACGATAGTAATTGGGAGTGTGGCGTGTTGATATACTAGTTGCATCGTGCTTTCCAAGTGAGGTTTCTGGGGAAATAGTGACCGCCAGTTTTTTTATATTTTTTTCTATTCCGCCAGTTTTTCAGGGCGTTTTCAAACGTTTGAAGCCGCGGGCCTACCACCTGCTCCTCTTACCTTACTTGCCCAACTGTTCCCTGATATGGGCGCAGACTAATCTCCTCTGTGAGATTATTAAACTAGAATCAGACTTGAATTGAATAAGTTGCAAAAGTGATTGCAACGAGAGAAAAAGTTCTGATGTAACCAATGAGATATGGCAAATTGAGTTACTAAGCCATGAAAGTGGTTCATCCAAAGTTGCTACAATATAAGTGGGATGAGATGATCGAGGAGGTTATGTTGTTTTGTAGTTTGAGAGTTATCTGAACATCAAGAATCAGCCGTATTAATTATGTTAAAATAAAGAATAGTTGTGGGAGTGAGTGCTCCATATTTATTTTAAAGTCTATTCTCTTATTTACAAGGGCAACGATCATCACATTGTTGGTCCTAATTGCTCAGTGGGTTAAACCCTGTGCAAAAACCCTTCAGTGTATCCCTCACATATTGCTGATATTATAACACTACCCATACAATCCACCACAGTTGGATTGACATGGGATTCGAAACTGAAGATGATGTAAATGCTACCAAAAGTCTGCATCAATGTTTGACCTCCCCAAAGGCAAACGAGTTTTATACACCTTGTGCACAAGATGGAACAAGTGAAGTTTTTATTCATCTCATTTGACTTGCTCTCAACCAATCTCCCTCATGAGGTAATTTAGGAGGAATTCTACGCTGGACTCGCCAGCTACTGAAAGATCAAAAGAAATGGAACTACATCGGTTCCACCTGATGCCAAACCTGTGCACAGGTAAGGCAATAGCCATATATCAAGCCACTCCCAGAGTTAATCAAAGACCTCATGAAAATTCCACACACAGCGGTGTTCCAATTCCTGATGAAGTTTTATCAAAGGTGTTCTGCATTACATTGGAAAGCGCACCACCACTTTATAACCATTGTAGCGCCTTGGGGTACAAGATACTTGAATGCCCTGTGAAGGAGCGCCTAAAGACCCCAAACTTTTGTGATGACACTATGGATGAAGATAATGAAGATTTCGCCAAAATCATTGACACAAATCACGCCTTCCTATGGGGAGGACGGGCAGTACATCATCATAGACCCTGTTTCACCCTAAGTGCGCAAAATGGTACAGAAGGCCCATAAATGTGCTGCGGGCATGGCAATGTCACTTACAACCATCTCCATTTTCCTGGGCCAAATACTGAAAGACATGGCGGAAAATGCCCCAAGCCAACCAATCAGATCAGATGACCTATGACAATACAATTCTCACATATTTAACTGAAGCACCAAATGACACCAATAAATTAATTTAGCTGGACAATTAGCTCCACCGTTGGAGCACAAATGGGACATGCACACAGGGGCAAACCCCAAAACCATGGAGAGCAACCAGACCACCAAAATAAATCATCTTGAGACATGAGCAGAAGAGACCAATCCAAACCCACTCACTTGTAAGACCCGTGCAAAAACAGCAAAGGGAAAGGGATCAAACCCCCGCACAGGCAGGAAAAGTCCAGCCGCTCAAAGCCAATACTGGAAATGGTGCAAAGGGATAGGGCTGGACGGTCCTCCCAATTGCTTTGAGGCGCTGCGAGTACATAAGTAACCTTAGGGATGCTAAACATCGTGTGAACCAGGGCTTAATCATCCTAAGCCAAGAAACTGGACTTCCTGTGGAAAACCCCTGTAGATATCTTGGCCATCCAAGAAACCCACTGTCTAAAAGGGGAAGAAGGAACCTGTTCAGCCAGAGTCTAACCATCCAAATTGGTATAGACATCCCACTGTAGTGGTGGTTGTCATAATCACAAAAATTAAAAATAATGAATTCAGACACCTATCTTAACGGCCACGTCCTGGTAGCAACAATCTCATGCCAGGAGACAAAATATCAATAGCATTCATTTATACACCGTGCACCCCAGCTGAGAAGAAACAACTCCTCAAAACTATCCCAACACTCACCCTTCCCCCAAACACAATTATGATGGGCGAATTCAAATGCTGGGCTGACCCTAGCACGGACTGATGGCAAAAGCCTAGGGAGTATCCCCAGGGGCACATCAAATTCTGTGCATTAAAAGTCCCTCAACCTATACGATGCCTTCTCTCCCAGATCATTACTCCTCCCCCACATGAATTGCCCCAACGTATGCAAGGGAAAGCTCAGCTCAAAGAGCCGCATCAACATCATTACCGCCCCAAAATCCCATCATTCAACCCTTTCCAACTTCTTGACCAAAAACACTATTTTCTTCAAACACTGACTCATTTTAATGCAGCTTTCATCAACATGAACTCCTGCATAGGCGTCGACCTGGAGAAAGATGCACCTGGACAACATAAAACTACCCAAACTAGATGACTGGGCTGAAAATGAGACAGCAAACCCCAAATTTGCAACACCATTTATATCAGACCACATCGCAATTTGGGCAGATTTCAAAGTTGGATAACTAACAAAACTCGCCATCTCACCTCACATAAGTACGCCGCCAACGCCGCCACAATCAAGAGTAACTTGGCAGAACTGGACCACCTTGAGCTCAGCACCTTGAAGTCCAGCTACAGCCCCAAATTGGGGCTTAAATGGGCGGAAAATCCGCCCGCCTAAACGCCCTCATCTTCAAACATCAACATAGAATCAAGGTGTTAAAAAAGTAAGATTATAAAGGAATGCAATACTGATTAGTGTACTTTTTCTTCCAATTCCACTCCTGTGACAGCCATCCCACATGTGCACAGGTCCGTAAAGGTGATGGCACCATGGCAACAGACCCAGTGGAGGTCAAAGTATAAATACACCGCTATTGTGCAGAATTATACCATGAAACCCCAACCAACTTAAAAAATTAAATACTTTATACACAGTGCTGGAATTTAAAGTGCACCAATAGACCATAATCTGAAAAATCTAATCACACAAAAGGAGCTCTAGGACAAAGTCTGAGGTGTACCATGTAGGAAATGCCCAGGGCCTGATGGAATACCCTATGAGTTTTCATAAAAAATATCTCAAACAAATTTCCATTCTCCTCCTAGCATTAATGAATCAGTGCTTAATGGAGACCTGCCCTCTATCAGGAGGGCAGTATTACTATGTCATAACCCTGTTTAAATAGGGTGACAAACTGGACCTGTCCAACTGGCATCCAAATGCACAATCAAATACTGAAAAAAACTTTTAACTAAAATTTTAGCCGCCAAACTGGGAGAAACAGCTTTTATAGTCCTGACTCAAAACCAGTTTTGATTTATACCAAGGAGATCTATCTGGAACAATATACACTCCTTTGCCAACATCTGCCAGTCTAAAGCGACTGGTGCCCTGGTATTCCTAGACCAGAAGAAGGCATATGACCGCGTCTACTGGCCATACCTGAAGGAATTCCTGAGCGCCTTCAGGCTCCCACCCAGATTCATAGACTGGGCAATGAATCTAAAAGAGTTGGCACACATGGCTGTCTGCGGCCATGGCTTCCTGACTGAAACAATTATACCGCTCAGAGGGCTCAAACAAGGGGATCCCCTCAGCCCATTACTGTACAACTTCAGCATAGATCCACTCCTACGCGTCGCTGACTCATGTGTTATGAGCATCACTGCACAAGGCCAACCAACAGCTGAGATACTAGCCTTTTTGGATGACTGCATGGCTGGCATAGCTAGTAATGAAGATGCTTTCAGTTGAAGTGCACCCTGGAGGATTATCATGATGTGAGCAATGCATCACTCAACAAAAATAAGATGGAAATTACCATTTTAGGTAAGTACACAACTAACTGGACCACAGTACCTATGCCACATAGATCCTCACAAAGAAACGACCCTTATATTATGCCCTTTACGTCATCCCCCTCAGACAACCTTGTCTGTCACCTTGGGATGTGGTTGGAGCCAGGGGTACACCGATGAGAAAATTAAGAGTAATCTACTGCAGAAAATGAATGACTGCGTCTCCTCCCTTAAGGAAAGATCACTGAGACTACCAGGGCGAGTTACAGTTGCCAATTCACTTATCCACTAAATGCAGTAGTTCCCGCCCACCTAATCCACTTCTAACACTTGTTCATATCCTTAGTCCAAACCTAATCCAAGGACGGCTGTGGCTGGGTCCCAGCCACCTGTACAAGTGGAGATGCTCTATGGACATGCCCGAGTGGCTTCAAGGGCCTAATGGACTTTGAGGGAAATGCCAACCGCATAGTGGGTACCTGGATTGAGGAAGTTCTATCCCCAGACAACCCCCACATCACTGGTCCAAAGCATCGAGGGCCAACTTTGCACATGCACTTAAAGTATCCAACCCCACAACACGTTTAGACTGCTCACTTACATCACAAACTGCCCCATTGCAGTGGGACCACATGGACCCCCTCACCACAAACGCCACCCCCACACCATCCGGCACTTAGGATGGATGGTCAAGATAATGGGTACTAGTCAGGGAGGGGAAGACCCAGAGAAAGCTTCACGCTAGGAAGAAGGACCACCACCCTAGAGGGACTTACACAATAAAGTCCCAGCTATGCAAGAATCGACTGCCTGGATGGCTTGGCATCCCTTACAATCTCATGACACAAAAGGCAATATGGAGGCTCACACATCACCCACTCCTCCAGCAAGGGTAAGGGCAAACACCTGGCGCTGCCTCAGATGAACCTACAGTTCAGTGGACCACTCCAACTCTCTTCATGAGACATGCTCAGTGTGTGGAGGTGATGGCAACCTACACCACCGCCTTGAATAATAACCTCCATCTAGAGCCATTTAATGTGAAGTTGCACGTCTGCTTAAAAATTACAACAACCAGGAGCTGCCATTCTCTAGAAGCCTCCTCGCACTCCAACTTGAGTCCCCTATACCACCCACGCTCTGCTCCATCATATCCGCCATCACACTATGGGCTATACACACAGTCTTGCTGGATGCCTTTAAGATAACAGTGCTGACCATCCGTGGGACAGTCAGCATATTTCACCTACACCTATTGGAACACTTCTTAGCCCGGCTCTTATTATACATGAAACTAAAATAATAAAGACTAGTTGGGTCATGGTTTCCAATCTGGTTCTTACATGCAGACCCCTTCCTTCACACCTTTTCCATTATAGGGGAAGGCTCATAACATAGGATACCCAACCCCCATACGCTTGGCAGTAGTGGCTGATAACAGGAGTAGTTTGTCTACTCTGGGGCGTCTAAAATTTGTGCTTACTTCAATCTCACCCTCTTCTAACCATTTTTAAGTTGTAGTTGTAGCTCCCATCCCCTAGTCAGCCTACCCCCAATTAATTTTTAAAAAAGGATAAGAGTGTGAGCTTAGTTGCTATTGGAGCGCCAATAAACATCGCTTCCACCAAATTAGTGAAACGCATGAAGATATTGTGCACCTGAGCATCAAAAAAGAATATGGTGCGGCTGGACCAGACATCACCATCTCATGTTGAGCTATAGTGCGCTACCACTTTTGGTTGGATCACTGGTGGTGTCAGCTCCCACAATAGTGCTGGCTAATCCATATTATAATACACTTGTTGGAACGGACTTCCTGATGAAGATGGTGTGAAATGTAATTTTTAATAAACTACCCTGACAATATTGGGGCTTACGTTGCCTTTGGTGTACTAGTGGAAGGGAGAGACACCACTGACGAAGAGAAATAATTTTGTCAACTTAATTAATAATAATAGTATTATACCCACTCACTATAAATTTGTTGGACGAAAATGGAAAGCAATGCTGGTGGAAATTATGGAGAATCGGGAAATACATTTAATTATGAATGTGATGAACACTAACATGCCAGGAGCTCAAAAATTATATTTAACACTGGGTTAATGATCAAACTCCCAGAACAGCTATATGGGAAATTGTCATCCCATAGAGGAATTTAATGATTGAACTATGGTTGGCGCCAGGGATCATTATGTCTTGTCACAGAGAAATACAAGTCTATAGCTAATTTGGGAGAGAACTCAAAGAAAATTGAAATGAATCAGATCATTGCGTTTCTACACCTGCTCCCAACAGCGTTACTTGGTGCTTTCATGATTTTAGGATCATTTTCCAAAATGTGATTGCTGTCAGAAACTGCCTAAAGTGTCAATGTATTAGTAAATCATGAGCAGCTAGCCAATTTAAAAGAAATAAGCAAGAGGATGTGCTCTAATCATTTGAAAAAATTCAGGAGAATTCGGCCAGAATAAAAATGGTTTGCTTTGTGCAAAAAACGTACTCCACAAAGTCAAAGATGGGATTACCTGACAATAAGGATGAGCTCTGTCCAAAGGTCATGAGCTGCTGAAGCTGAAGTCAGCGACAAAATCAGCAAACTAGTGGACAAAGGCTAATAGTTTCATCATTGAGCCCATGGGTGAGTACAATCCTCCTGAAGAAAAAGAAGAACGGAACAATTTATTAGTGATCAATTATCGCCAATTAACCAAGATCACTAAGAAAGACTTCTATCCATTGCCAAAAATAAGTGACATGATTGATCGCCTGGGGAAGGCAACTTACTTTTAGCTATGGACCTGATTTCAGGCTATTGAAAATCAATTGCCAGAAAAAAGATCAGGAAAAATTTGCAATAATTGTCGCATAAGGGTTTTATTAGCCGATTAGAATGCCCCAAGGTTAATGCAATGCATCCACAACATTCCAGTGTGCTATGGATTCAATACTCAGTGACTTGAAGTTATCTTGCATGCTGGTATACTAGACAATATCAACATCTTTAGCAGGACCTTTACAGATCACTTGGAGCATCTGGAGGAAGTACTAAGTGGATGGCAATGGCTAATCTAAAATAAGCTACTAAAATTTCATTTATTCAAAAAGGAGCTCAAATACCTAGGGTTTGTCTTAAACTCTGATGGATTACAGCTGCAACCAATGAATATAGAAGCTATCAAACGGATGTTGATCCCAAAAAGCGTTTGGGATTTTCAAGTCTTTCTAGGGATGGACAGTACTATCACTAGCTCATCAAAGATTTAACTGTAATAACCAAACCTTTATTCCACCTACTCAAAGATCTGTAAAAGGGATTTGTGTGGAACAATGAGGCACAAAGGTCATTTGATAAGCTCCAAAACTATCTCATGAGCAGCCCAGTGTTGAAGTAACTGAACTTTAATAAGAAATCTAAATCCAAGCAGATGTTTCATTAGTAGCACTTTGAGCCATTCTAAGTCAAGTGGATGGAAATGAGGAAGAACATCCAGTATCATACGTGAGCAGAACCCGGTCACCAGCTGAAAAAACTATACTATAACAAAATGAGAGTGCCTGTGGTAATAAATACCTGTAAACAGTTTTGAGTCTACATACATGGTACATACTTTAAAGTCATAACCGACCACTCATACTTGCGCTGGATTCACAATATGAAGGGCCCAGAGGGCCAACTGCACGATGGGCTTTAAAGCTACATACATACAAATTCTGAAATTATTCACAGGGAAAGAGCATCAGAATGCCGACAGATTGTAATAAATGCTGGTTGTCCATGTGTTTTATTATCAGGTTTTTGCATTTTTCAGCGGATGATCAAATGAGATTTCAGGGATAAACCCCAAAAAATTCAGAGCGTGCTAAAAAAAGTGAAGGATAATACCGAATTTAAGAACAATCAATTATAAAAAACGATCAAGTGAAATTGTTTTTATTTCCTAAACTGTCAGAGTGTGCAGAAATCATTCAAGCCGCTTATAAGGTCATCAGCCATGGTGGCCTAAAGAATACTGTCAATCATATTTGGCAGTACTATTACTGGGAATCAATCAACTACAATGTCGCAAACTATCTATATTGCTGTGTGGAGTGCCAACCTTACAAGATGCACAAGAATGTCGTGGGGTACAGGCTAGTATGCCCTGGTTTTAAATGGCTCATGGTTTCCATAGACGTTATGGGAACATTAAGTGTCAGCATTGGGGGTGTAAAATACATAATTGTTGCAATAGACCATCTAACCATATGGGTCAAAATTAAGTCCCCAAGTAGATGGATGCAATGAGTACATAGAATTTATTTTGGACCAAGTGGTCTATCAGCAAGGGTGCCCTCAAATTATCCTCAGCGACAATGGGCCCAATTTAGCATCTTATGTGATTTACAGGATAAAAGAACTAATGGGAATAAAAGAAGTTGTGTCCAATCTTATCTAACAGAAATGAATGGTATGGTGGATAGAGTGAACAAAAATCTCAACTCAACGTTATGATGATGGTCACAGAAAAATTCTCCACTTAGAGAATGTCTGAGTTTGGTCACATATGCCAACAATATCAGCTACCACTCAGTGATAGGAAAAAAGCTGTTCAAACTTTTATGAGGCAAAAGGCCACATTTCTGCCAATCCTGTATCCGCTGTTGAGTCATCTTTGGGGATGAAAGCTGAATAGTATCTACCCCGCTGGCCGGTATCATGATTGAATTATAATCTCAAGCATTTGAAATTACGATGAAGAGTAAAATCAACACAAAAAAGGACAACCAGAATTGGTCTGAGATGAAATAATACCATGTGGGCGAAAGGGTAGTATATTGTAATACCCATGAGTTTGGGAGGAAAAACAAGTTGAGCGCCCTATGGTGCCCATTTAAAATTATTGCCAATTTAGCAAATGATGCCTATATGATCAAAAATATTAAAGATGGTCAAATAGTCAATAGAGTTCATGTGAAATACTAAAGTATTTGACTAAAAAAAGATATAAAGAACAAATAGATAAAAAGATGTATAAAAAGTTTAATTTTATTTGAGATATGCCAACCAGGGTTTGGACATTAATAAAACAGAAAATCCCAAAACTAAACAAACTAAAAACATGAATCAAACACCCTAAATAAGCAGTGTGAACCACAAAATTTCGAGAAAACAACCTAACAGGTGGCACTGTGGTGAGCCGCTTGTCCCACCATGGCGGGGGAGAGGGGATCAAGCGGATTATTGATTTTGACTTCAGCATTAAAGAGGCGGACCAATGATGATAGCAAAGGGTGGGGCGTCCATGGGGTGAGGGTTAAGGAGGGGCAGATAATTGTTGAAATTTATAATTTGGGCCCGGATAATAGCCTCTATGAGTTTGACAACAGTGTATTAAGCTTGGATGTTGGCATTTGTAATGTGGGCAAATATTTTCAATGATGGCTCTGGTGATACATGTGGATGAGGAAAGTTTTCCAGTTCAGCGACATGTATGACAGTGTTGGTGGCAGTTTCAGTTAGGCGTTTTATTTCCTCTTTTGAAATATTAGGAAAACTGGGTTAACTGGGTAATGTGCAGCCCTTCCCTAAATTCAGCGACAGACTTTGCCACAGCTTTGTGAATATGGCAATATTCAGGTGAGGCCACCACGGCCTTGTTAAGCTGATGGTCGTTTTGGTATGTGATAGCATTGGGTTTGGGGACATATTTTTGGAGAGAGTGGGGTATCAAAGTCTGAATTCAGATAAGGTTCTAGATCAAATGGTTTAGCCAGAGGTGGACAATTTCACCAGATTTGGACACTTCATCCAATAAGACCCAATAATTTTGGTTGAATTGGATTGATTCAGTGATAGGTGGCTGTGGTTGGGTAAGTTTTGGGGTAGGAGCTTTTTTGATGAACATGGGCCAAGCCTGTAACCAACTGGTTGTCATGAGTACAAATTGGTCGTCTTGGGTTTGTATAGCTAGATTTTGCTTTTGATACATTAAGCGCATGGCCTGGGGGTGAGAGCAGCCAAAATTGCAGCTTGAACGCTGTTGGTGTGGCCTAATGGGTGGATTTGGCATTGTTTGCTGGGTGTAAGTTGTATTGACGCGTTTTTTGTATGGTCCAACTCATGGCAGAGGGGAGAAATGTGTGACTGTTGTCAATGGTAGCCCAAAAGAATTGGTCAGGTGTAGATGGAATATAGGCACGCAGTGGGATGTTCTGGGCAATGATTAGCCGGTGGGGGTGATGGCGGCCATTGCCTAAGGTACCTCTAGGCGCTTAGCACCACTTGGGATAAAAAATTGGAAGAAGGTGTCTGTGCCTTAAGTGGACAGCCCTGACATCAACTCCTCATAGAGTTTTTGAGGGTGAAGGTGTGAGGGGAGGTTTGCAAAGGTCACCACAAGTGTGTTATCATCAGGGAGACATGTTTGGGTGGTGGTAATGGATATGTTTTATATATTAAGGGCGTTGCTGCTACAACTGCTGCATTCTAATCAGTGGGGAAGTCTATATTAAAAATATCCCTTATAAGGGCGAAAGTCTATAAATACTGCTGGTTCAAAGGTGGCCGTTACCAGCTCAATTATCACTTTATCAGAATAAAGGAAGAGACGTACATACTCAATATGGAGCCAAAAGTGAATAATGGATTGGGGTAGGGCTAGGGGGTGGGGGCGGGTTAGGTGGACTTGCACAAGGTGCAGTACTAAGTCCCTTAGAGGGACAAATTGTCCAGATGTATAAGGTTAACTGGATGAGCCAGTCTACATGAATTTGGCTGTTTGGTGGTAAACTCTAAAAGGTGGAGCGCCGCTGTCCCACATTGGAGTAGCAGGCGGTGGAGCCATGGGCATTGGCTGGATTTGGTGTTGCATCAAGTCAATGGAAATTAAATTAGCTTATTTTAGATTAAATGTGCTCAAAAGTGTGATTGAGCAAAAAAAGCTAAGATGTATAAAAATTATAAAAATAAAAAAAAGTAAAAATCAATTTTTTATTTTCACCGTGGAATGCATCTGACAATTTTCCCATCTACCAGGTTTGAAGAAATGGGATGATAATGACGGGAACAAATCCTGATGTTTGAAAGGATCAGGACAGGCTGAAACTAGATCTTCCAGAATGGTCACTATGAACAAATCGTTGGGAGAACCAACTCAGGTTTAAACTGGGTTCACCTTGAGTAGTCCCAATGTGATAGTACAGGACTCAGCAAGTACAGCTGAGAAGATCCTGAGAATGATGAGGAGCCATTGTAAACCATCCTGGTGTTAGTACAGACTGATTGATGAAGTCACTGGAACCCATCCCAGGATTAGTAAAATTGAATGGCATGACATCATTGGGACCCAACCTATTGTTTAATAGGTGACAAGTTCACTCTTGTCAAGGATGCCCATTATGATACTGGCACAGCATTATGTCAGATGGACCATGTTCAAGAAGAGGTGGCAACGAGTAGTAATTGAGTACTAGGAGCCACAAAACTGAGCAGAGCACGAGGGCTTTGAGTACACAAGAGCAAACTTCATTGAGGCCATAGAAATATGTTGGCCAAACATGATCATGGCACAAAGTAGTTTCCTTCCCTGAGATTTATATCTTCCTATAAATAATCTGGTCACGTGGGGTTATGTTGGAGCATCAGTTGAGCACATTATCCAACCCATTGACAGACTAATCACTTCAAAGATTGGTAGTTTAATCTGATATTTTGTCAATGATTACTGACTAAATATTAGTTAAAATAATCAATTATAGGGATCTAATTTAAATTAGAATTTTCATGGGGATCACCCCTGACAATATTGAACAGAAATTCAATGAGGGAATAACACCTAATACAAATTATTATGAGGAATCATTTAGAGGAACGGTTAGGGAATTGGTGGACTACCTAGGCGTTTTTAATGCTTGTGTCAATGGTTGAATTGTCAACAGGCAACAAAACCTGAATCAAGTAGTGTCTGACTCCTGACAATAATATATCTTGCGCTGAACATTGAGGATTACACTACCTAAGACTATCAAGGCAAAGATACCTGCCAAGATTCAGAAGCTAAAACTCAAGGGTCAAATTATCTACAGAATAGTTATTAATACTTAGTGGGCAGCTGAAAAGCTGTGCGCCCAGTGTACTATAAAACACCGCAATAATTCCCTAATAAAAGCAGATATAAAATTGATAATAACTTAGTTTTTTATACATTGGCTGTATAGCTTACTATTGGGATAAAAGTGCAAGAATCAGATATTCTTAGGTTGTTGCTATTAAATCTCTGCTTGTCTCTGCGTTAAGAATAGGGAATTGTTCCCTACCAGTTCAACCACATTTTA
Source organism: Massospora cicadina (assembly GCA_022478985.1). Classification (NCBI taxonomy): domain Eukaryota; kingdom Fungi; phylum Entomophthoromycota; class Entomophthoromycetes; order Entomophthorales; family Entomophthoraceae; genus Massospora; species Massospora cicadina. Next base: position 92,086 of record JAKSZP010001618.1, on the reverse strand, counting down.
AGAGGAAGAAGAACTTGTTTAGTGTTGGACCCTTTACACAACGTGGCTTTTAGGGAGATCATTTTTTAATGATAGTCTTCATCCTATTATTGCCCCAGTTTATCTGCTTTGATTAATCAATACATGTGCTCAAAAATCTGTGCAAAAATATCAGGGAGCAGATGTGAGCTACAATTTAAGCGGTCCTGAATTTATTAATGTAAGAAACCAGTCACTTAAGAATTTATTTTAACATCAGAGTAAGTACTATATAATTGTTCAATTGGTATTGTGATTTCAGTTTCTTTGGCAAAAAGAAGCATAATATTAAGATAACGCCATTTTTAACCACAAACGTCATTTAAAGATGTTATAAAGTAAGAGAAAAGTTTATTTTTATGTGTTTAGTTGATCTTTGAAGGCAATATGATCTTGAGGATACTTAGATTAGGTGGTAAAAGGCATTATACTGCATAAAATATTGGATGATGATAACCCAATAAGCATGTCTTTAAAACATGTAATTGATAGTAATAAATTATAAAAACTTGTCATTATAAGAAAAAAGTCATAAATCTGGTCCTGTATCTCTTGGTCCTTTTGAATTCTACAAGCTTAAAATTTACTTTATGAATTTAATTAATAGGTTCAAAAACCATACTATGTTAAAATCTAACTCATTAGTTTAAGGTATCATTTAAGTTACTACAAAACCTCTTTTTTCAATGCTTATTAAACTTAGTGTTTGATAATATAATGATATTTAAACTTTAAATACTCAAGTCATTTAAGAACAATACCTACTTCAAGTAAAAATAGTATATTTACCAAGCTACGTGAAATCATTGTGTTTATGACTATTGCTTATTTAGCTTATGATTTTATTTCGGATAGAGATATTTATATAATGAGTCTAAGCGCTTTCTAGCTCCTAATAACTCTTGTGATTTTAAGTTGTTATGTTGAATTTAAGCATGGATTTAAGCAAGCCATGGATTTGGATGGGCAAAATGGTTGCATCTAATCAGGAATGGTGACTGAAACACCTCTGTCCAGAATTTTTTAGTATTAATAATATCTTAAGCATAAATCTATTTTCTTTTTATGTTGTTTAAGATGCACCTAGAGGGACTAGGTCTTATAGTTTACTCATATTTAGCTGAGTTAAGCCAACCAGAGGACGGACATCACCAAAACTCAATAGATAACAAATACTTTTACCAAACAGAATGATCAAAACCACCCAAAATGAACGGATAACTCACAAAACGCAAACAGAACCAACCAGGTGGGACAGCGGGAACCGCTTATCCCATCATGGTGGTAGGGGAGGGGGATCAGGGGGCTCATCCTTGGCCTCTGCTTTACCTTAAAGCATGGAATGGGCTATGGCGGAAAGCAGGTGCGTTGGGGCATCAGCATGATGCGGAGATAAATTTCCAATGATCATGGGTTCAGGAAGACAGTGGTTGAATAGAAGAGATACAGCGTAATTGGCCATAGCTGTTTAAGCTTTCATGCATTGGAAAGCTTTATAAATGTGGCGATATTGGTATGGGTAAATTTTTGATTTGGGATTCCGCGCTACCACTGCTACATGCTGGATGGCGTCATTGGCAGCTTTGTGATAATCAGTAACCATATGCTTTCAGAGCTTATTGGCGGTGGAGGGGATAATGTTAGGAGGGATTCCTCTTGTGAGCATTGCCACTAATTTGGTGTCAGCTTTGTGGAGAGAACGACAATCTGGATTAGCTGTTGCTTCAACAGCAAACTGGTGGTTGCCACAGAATGTTTTGGCGTTTTGCTGGGGGAGTATAAGTGAGGTGGTTGTGTATATCATGGTCAATAAACACAAACCGCTTTAAGTGAATAGTGCAGTCTTCAATAATATTCATGGAAGCATCAATTTCAGTCAATAGATCCCAAGGATTTTGGTTTAATTAAATTGGAGAATCGGCATATCCCTAAATTTTGTTGGTACATTGGAGGATGCATGGGAGTGAACTGTGGTCCAATCCTGTGCTTGATTAGAGAAAGCATTTGTGGCACTGGGGCGAGGAGGAGGATTATTGGCGGCTGCAGGTGCAGCTGCAACAATAGGCTTTGGGGAGGGGGAGGTAGGATCAGACCTCATACCAAAGCTGGCTCAGGGTGATAGTTGGATTGGAAGCTAGCGGATGAAAAATCAGAGCTGTCAGAAGCAGCTTAGGATGATATTTAGTTTCAAGTGGTCCAACTTGAAACAGGACAAACAGATCATCCGCCCGCTCTCAACGCAGGCCCAGAATGGATGGTCAGGGGCAGAAGGGATGATGGCTTAAGGGGGAATCACCAAGGAAACTTTATTAGATTCAGGGCTGATCATGGCATACGCCTGAGGCCCAGAAAGGTGTGTGGCCCCATTTTGGGACCACAAATTGCAAGATGGGGTTGGAGACATAGGCTGCCAAACCTCCATCAGCTCCTGGTTGAGCATCTCAGGGGAATGTAAGGTGGCAAACCAGCGAACTGAACCACTAAAGTGGTATCCTCTGGGAGCTGAGTCTAAATTATGGGGAGAGGGGTACCTGGTAAAACCATGGGTCCTGTTGCTGCAGTGGCAGCATTGGCTTCATAGGTAAAGCTGAGATCAAAATACCCCTTATAGGGTGGAAGTCAATAAAACTGGCAGGATGCATCACCGCCTGCACCATTTCAATAATGGCTTGGTCATGGTAAGGGAAAAGTTTCCCATAATCAACCCTAAGGCTGAAACGCATATTGATCTGGGGAGCACCAGGGGACAACGAGGCACCACTTGGGTGCAAGCAAGGTGGGCGTCAAGATCCTTGGGAGGAATGAATTATCCCAGGGGTTTGGTATCACTGGGAAAGCCAGTCCAAGCGCATTTTTCTGTCAGATGGAAAATGGTGGGGGAGTTTTGCTGCTTCCCCACACTGGGGCAGCCAGCAAGGATTCCGAGGATATTAGAGCAAAACTATGGTGGGCAATCAATAATTACTTATTTCTGTAAGATTTTGCTTGGAAAGTTACACCAAGAGGAAAGAGAGTCTTATAGGTTACTCATATTGTTTTATATAAAGCAAAGAATGAAAACATTTTTTACTTTTTATTTATTTGAGGATGGCGGACCAGGGACTGATGCATCTGATATGTAGGGAAAAGGAAAGTAAAAGAAAGGAGAGCACACTAAACAATAGAAATTGAAAGATAAAACATGGTACACTTGGATATGTCTAGGAGCCACGGGTGGTGGATTACTATGACTTTAAGTGACATGACAGCTTAAGGGCTAGTAGGGTGTACTTTAGAGATTGTGAGGTTTTCAGTGTCACATTAAAGGAACCAGATTGGTAGCCAGTTACCCATATGCTTCTTCCATTTGTGTTGTAGTGATTCAAATATCCAGGCTTGGAAGTGGTCAGCCAAATGGCTGTGTAATCTGTTGATAGCTTGGTTGATGTTGTGGAAGATCCCGTTGAAAGCATCAAGGGTAATTGTGTGAATGGACCATATTGCAATACTCACAATTAAAGCTTATAGCGTCTGAAGGATAGATGAGATCATGTTGAGTGCCAGGATATCGCGGTATAGTCGGAATTCAGCTGATGGTGATTGCTGAAATAAGTACATCACATTGGCCCAGATATGCTTTGATGGCGGGCACTCTTCCATGTGGTGGGCTAGCGTGTTGGGTCTGCCGCAGATGGCGCATGATTGGAACATTGAGAAGGTGCGGTCGGCTGTATTAAATGTATAACACATGTAGCGCCAGACTGTGGATCTCACTTGTGGGGATAAGAGGGGACAAGTGATGAGGTCCCACACCTTCCTTTGGGTGCGCTAGTCATATGGGACGTCTTGGTAATCTAGATAGTCAATCTGGGATAAAGGAAATGGTGGTAGTGGGGCAGGTGCGTTGGTCACAGTTTGTCCTCTGTGGAGTCACATATAACCTATTGGAAGGTTAGTATCTTCGGTTTGCTGTGTATAGGAGAAACTCCAATCCCCTTGTCTTAGGGGTGTACAGGACGCGTTTAAAGTAGCGGTTGGTGTTGTGCGGTCCTGTGGCTGTTGGATGTGTTTTTAGGTACTTCATCAGTGTTGCAGGGTTGGAGGGGCACCTCAGATGTAGTGCCCTTGCGAAGTTAGTTTGGGCTGCCTTAGCCCAGTGAGGAGATGGTGGGTTGGGTGACATTGTTAGAGCTATCCATGAGCCAAGGATTTGCGTTGCTTGTTCCATGAAATTGAGCAGCCCCAGATCTTTTAGACTGCATTGTTAAAGTTGGCGGAGAAGGAACTGCGTGAGCAGCAAACCATAAATTTGACAAGATCAGGGAGTTGGCTAACTCAACCCTACCAGCTAAACTCTCTTACTCCTCCACATACTTGTCATTCTTTTTGTGATGTTGTCCAATATTTGTTTTCAATGGTGTCAAGTGCATATCCACCAGCCTTGAGCCATATTCCCATATGACAGACTGGGTTTGTGGCGGAGTGGGGTGCAAAGGGTAAACATAGTGGTTTTATTGGCTTAGATCTTTGTCTTGTGGTAGGATGTGCGGTTGGTTGGTTTGGTCAGTGGTGGGAGGGTGGGGTCCAATTTGAAACTGAATTTGCCCATTACAATTACCTCTGTTTTCTGTTTGTTCAGCATGGCGTTACTCATTGACTCATACTGGTGAATAATGCGCTCAATTGCTCTGGCATCCCTATTGCCTGAGACTCCAACTACACAGTCATCTGCAAAGGCGAGTATTTTGGTTGGTAATTGTCCCTCAAATCTGATTCCAGAGAGCTTTGAGTTTACTATGCGGAGGATAGGTCAAGGCTGAAATTGTATAGTAGGGGGCTAAGTGGGTCACCTTGTATGAGGCCCCTTTGTGGGTGATGGTGTCAGTTAGGAAGCCTGGGCATCTATTTGAAAACCTGGCTGAGCGCTTTAGGAGAAGCGCCCAGTTTATAAAACGGGGTGGTAGGTTGAAGGCCTTTAGACATTGTTCCAAATAGTCCCAGTGCACTCATTCATATGCTTTCTTTTGGTCCAGGAAAGCAAGGGCGCCTGTGGGGTTAGCTTTGAAGATGTTGGCTATGGTGTGATTGTTATCCCAAATTGAGCGATTGGGGATAAAGCCAAACTGATGGGGGGAGAGGGCTGTCTGTGCAATGCAACCCAGACGCTAAGCTAAAATTTTTGTTAATATTCTAGTATCAGTATTGGTGAGAGCAATTAGATGCAAGTTGTTTAGGTCTACCTGGTCTCCTTTTTGAAGAATGTGATCACATATGCATCTTGGCCGCCAGATAGAAGGGCTGTGTCCTCCAGGCACTTGTTCTTAGTTGCCAGTAGTACTGGTGCAATGTAATCAGAGTACTTTTTGTAAAATTCATATGGAAGGCCATCAGGCCCAGGGCACTTGTGGCGCGGAGTTGATTTTATTACCTCCTATAGTTCATCTCTAGTGATGGATTTGACAAGGTCTGGTTGATCAGCTATATTGTCAATATTTGCAGATGATAAAAATTTCTAATTTGCTAGGTGCCGCGAAATCCGCCGTGTATAGTTCAGTGTAAAATTGGTGTAATTTGGCCAATATTTTGGATGGTGTGGACGCCAGTGTGTCATCTGCTTGATGGACCTGTGAGCAAGTCGCCAAAATTGAAATTGGTTTAAGACACCGGAAGAATTGAGCCATGTGAGTTTTGCTGGATGGAAGTATTTTGACTTGTAACATACTTTGATGTAGTGATGGTGTTTTCTAAAGAGGAGTTGACCTGTGCAGACAGTTAGAACCACAAGCTTCTTCATTGAGGACTGTATCCCTCGTGAGGTGTGTTGTTTTCTAAGAGCTGGAGATGTCTGATAGCCTTGTTGATTGTCATGGACATCTTGGCCAAATTTCTGGAGTTCAAGTGACAGGCTTTCTTGGTTACTATAGCCTTGGAAATTTTCCACTCAGCAATAGGGTTCCCATTGGGTGGTCATTTTTTTGTCTGTGTTTTTAGCACCATCTCAATCCAATTTTTAATCTCTGGAAGATAATGAGGTGCTTGGGTGAAGTTTGTGTCAGGTCAATGGCTTTTGGTATTTTGCCATGGATGATAACGTTATTAAAACCATTAAGTGGTCAGAGAAAAGAATAATTGTTGTTTTAAAATTTGATAAACGGTGATGGAAGTCTACAGGGGCGAGCATCGGGTCAGTCCAGGTCATTAAGACCAGCTGGTTATAATTGTAGTGGGGCCTCAAAATGTTTGCCAACGTGGTGGCCTGTTTGGGGATAGTGTTGTACAAAACCAGAGTTGCCTTTAGTATGCATAGTTACATATGGCCGCGGGGTATAACCTTTGATTTAGGCCAGCGGTCAGTTATGGCGTTAAGCCAGCAATTAAAATCTCATGCGAAAAATGTTGCCTCAGCAAAAGGGATCAAGAGAATATTGGTGAAAAATTTTTGCCAGTCATTTGGATCATTTGGGGCATACACACACACCACAGCGAAAGCTTCTCCATTCCACTCAAAATCTGTTAGAAGCAGCTGTCCCTCCAGGTGGGAGAATGTGCTTCAGATATTTACTGGAGGATTACAGTTAGATCTAATTACCACCCCACAATGTTACGTCCAAAAGGATTTAGCTGTAAGGAGCATGGTTGACCATGACTCCTCCTCCCCGGTGGACAGTGGGGTTCTTGGATGGCCAAGTTGTTTACAGGGATATCGCGCAGGAAAGCCATTTTTTGGCCCGGGACATGTTGCCTTGGCTCCCGCGATGTTGAGCGTCCCTATGGTGATTGCAGTAATCCGCACATTAGGAATGTTGGGGCGACCCACTGGGGTCACCCCGTTCCCTAGCAGCGCAGGTCATACTACAAGTTTGGGGCTGATAAGCCAGATTGGTTCCAGAACGTTGATCAGCAGTCATAGTATTGGTTTTGTTTTTACTTTGGGATCAGATTAGTCCGTAGAGTTTGGCTCTGGCGTTGTATTGTGTTGTGCCCATCAGCGTAAAATTTTTCGCTGCTTACCTGTGGGCTAGATGTGCAGAAACTAGGTGTTGGGGTAATTGGGTTTTGTGCAGGAGCATTGTCACATTGTGATTTGCTGGGATGATCTTCCATATCATACTCATGAAACACATTGTCGCTGGTCACATGTGATTGGCTAGGAGGATCCACAGTGGTGCATGGTAGTTCTGCTTCAGTGTGGTTGAAGGTGTTTGATTGGTTGTGTTTGAAAATTCATCGCTTTGATTTTGTTGGGTTTTATGTGAGAGATCTGATTAGTTATTTCGCTGCACTGCTACGACATCCAAATAAATCTGGTCTGATGAAATCATGGTGCGAGCTTGGGTCTCGGTGGAACTCACAGCCTGCTTCTGGGCAGCCTGTGCACGACAACTATCCTTGCACAAAATGGGTTTGACCAAGGTGATTTCAACTCTTTCGCCCCAATGGAAGGTGTAAGTGGCGTCCTTCATTTTGCCAAAGGTTGGGCTTGTTTCGTCCATATCATCTTCCAAAATTCTGGTGCTTCAATCCCACACTTGATGGGGCACTCATGGTCTTTGTGGCCTAGAGCTGAGCAGAAGCTGCAGATAGGTGGGGTGTGTTCCAGTGTGATGCAGAAGGGGCGAGATATGCTGCCATCAGGGAGGTTGACGGTCGCCATGCATGAGATGAGGGTGATATCCTCTACCACTCCCTGATCAGGTTCAATAATGGCTATTTCCTTCCCTGTACACAGGTGAGGCAGGAGGGGGAATGTTCCAAATTCAAAGTGTTTGATTTCGCCATAACTTTTGAGGCCCACGCAGAACTTATCTTTTGGGATTTTATGGTGCATGGTGCTTGGGAGTCAGTCATATATGATGAATAGGTCATTTGCCTCATTCCAACATGTGTGCACCATGCAGATAATGCGATCTTCGTTGTTAATTTCAACAGAAATTTTGGTTTTCACTGCATCCTCCACTTCCTCCGCAGTCATGAACCCGACATCCACCCATCCTCTATGTAAATTTTTAAAAATTTTTAAAACAGTGTTTGGGAAAGTTGTGGAGAAGGCCTCCCCCATTTTTCCCATGACTTGAGGGAAGTATCGCCGACCATATTTCTAAGGCTGTGCTCAAGGGAGGAAAAGGGTTGGGAGTGTTCAATCTTTATTAAAGCGCACATTTTTTGCAGAAATTGCAAAACTCTGGTTGTGGTGCTATGCTCACCCTTTTTTGGGGAGGTTGTCCCAATGTACTGCCAGGGTGTTTTTCCCCTATGGGTTAGGTGGGCTTAGGGCCTTTTGCGCTGGCCACTTTCACCCAACTGGTGTTGGTGTGGACGAATATGCTCATTTTTCCTAGCTGATTGTCAAATTTGGAAAAATTTGCATAGAATCGTGTTACTAATAGTGATAGTAATTGGAAAGAAAAGCTGGCTTATAATATTTTAACCAGAACGAGAACATTTTGATTCAAATTATAAGCTTCTTTATTCTGAATCATAAAATCAAATGGAATTATAACTCCATTTTATAAAACTATTGAATACTTTAAGGTTGATATAACATATAATTAACACAACTTGCATTAGTTTATTATTGATATACATCTACTAAGTTTTCAATTGACTAAAGATATCAAACTTTTCATGGCTATAGCCTTGTTAATAACACATGCTGCCAGAAAAGATTTAGTGACCTTGTAACCTTACATATGTCTAAAAAACATTTGGCACAATATGAAAGCTTTGCATTAGACTAATTTTAGTTCTTTTGGTTACAAGACTGGTTGTTAATAACTAATATGTTTGTGGCCTACTAATGTGACCTGTGCATTACATATAATTTTTTAGAGAAAAGTAAGATAAACACAAATATGAAAGCTTTATATTTAAGCTCTATGCTAAGAATGATTTAAAGTTTATAATCTAATTGAAAAAATGTAGTCTCTAGAAAAGCATTAGTTATACCTTGTAGATTTTTCCAAGAGTGTTTTTTATTAGACTCATTAGTAATTTCAGATCGTTGATAGACTTGAATATTGTCATGATGTGAGCTGATAAAAAGGATTATGGACACGCATACTGGGTTTGCTAGTTTCCTGTGATTTGATTAAAATGTCAATTGTTCAGCTGTCCTAGAAACTTGGTAATAGGGCGTTCTAGCCATTAAATGTGAAGTAAAATGGTTTAATAACATATCAAGGGTCCCATAACAAACCAGAAGGCTGCAATGGGGCATCCGCTGGTCTCACTGGGGCAACCCCACGGGAGGGAGATGCAGGGAGGGTGACAACCCCTCCAAGTTTCGCAGCTTATGGTTATTACATAACTCTTAGCTTTTATAAGTCCTGGGGAATGTCCCCTAGCTGTTGATTGGGCCATCTTCCCATTCCCAAGTAAAAAGACACCGAAGAGGATGGTGGTACCTCTCATTACTCAGGGCGATCTTGCTCATTTAGTAGACAAGTGATGGGTAACAGCTCTTCCACTTCAGATCCCACCCCCAGTACCCACACTCACCTCAGCAGAACTGTTATGGGGAATTAGCAAAATCTGCACCAAAATTATCAAATTGAAATTAGCCAGATCTAATTCAAGTGGCAATCTAGCTGATGCTCAAACCTCAAATGGCCGGGGAGGCATGAAGACTGAGGTATCAGCTGGAACGCCTGATGGTTCGAATTTGACAAATATGCCAATTGAACAAAGCACCCTTCTACCAAAGTTGTTGAGGATCATCCTTGATGATCAGGCTATAGCATCGGGTGCCACCAACAAGGGTTCAAAGTCCCCGGTTGGTAATTTGGGCATTGCAGTTGATGCGATGCCACTGACCAAACAAATGGCCCAGTGACTGAGCAGGGGTGGGTTGGGCGTCCCAAACCCGTTCCCAACCAAATGGACTTGCCCCTATGTGGGGTGGCCTTGGGGGATTCCCATCACTTGTCAGGCCAAACACCTTCACGCCAACCATCAGAAACATAACCGAGCCTCAGTTTGGACGTTTGAGGTCAAACTGACAGTGACTTGGACCATCACCAAATTTTGCAATGTCAGTTCTCAAGGAACAAACCCGCCCATTCCCAAACAATTCGCCAGTAAGGTCGAAATTATGGGACCTGATCCCAGCTTGTCACTACCCCGATTGAACACTATTTAATCAGTTACATAGCACTAAGAAAATTGTTGGTCAATTTTCTTACTTTTCTTTCAAATAAAATTTTGCCAAAAAAACCAAACCATCTTTATTATCTCTTCTGACTAAATCCCTGATGGAGTTTCCCTGGTGGCTCATTGGTTCATATACCGGATGGACTATACCAGTACTCTTGGTCACTATGGTCCCCTCTGTCATCAATTGGGTTCAGCGAGTCTGATATTTTTGGCTCTACAACCCCATTATCATTAACTTTTGGCAGCAATACATGGGAATCTTATGGCTGTATGTCCAGAAATTGCAAGAGAGAATTCATCTCCTTAACAAACTGATTGAAATGGCCCCTTATGCTGAGGACCTCATTGAGACTTATCTCATTTATCCCACCCCTGCAGCAAGACCTCCTGGGTCAGGAGTGGGTTCAGTGTGGTTCATCATAGGGATCATACTTATCATTGTGCTGCACCAGCAATTCGTTGTTTCCCAATGCATGGCTCCATATCAAGTCATTCAGTTGGCTATGCCTCTGGAATTCTGGCTTGCTTTTGGGTGCTTACGCATCCTGAGTGGCAGGCCGGTCTAGACGTCTTCTGTCATTTCCATAACAGCTTTTCATTCTCTTAGAAATAAGCCAAATGTAGATAATTAACTACTCAGAGGTTACAGGCAGGACAGATTGGGATGGAATATAGCCTTCTATAGAGGTTCAGGGCTCCTAAAATTTATTGTGGGCTTGGTATATTTCAGTCTTAGAGAAGTGGACAAAGGCCTAAAATAAATATGGGTTAGGTATTTTATAAAAAAAGATCTGTACAATTTTTTGTACCAAAGAAAAATCAGGTATGTGATGAGTTATAGGTGAATACCATGTTTGAGGGCGGAAGGATAACAGAAATGCAGGAGACAATGGCTCAGTCCTGGTTAGAGCTGGAGTTAATCAGGATTCCTTGTTGAAGCCTGGACTGAGATCGCATAATGGTGACACATTTAAGTGGTTTCCATATTTGTTATTTAGAAGCTAATAGGTACTAAGGCATATATATGACTTAAAATGGTTAATGACGTGAGTAGAGGAGTGAAAACTTAATACACTTTCAGGCCTACTATCAGGGTTAATAATAACTCAGCTTGGAAATTTTTTTCAATTCTCATTGCCAGTAGAGCACAAACAGAACAATTTATAAAGAGATCATTAGGTTGTAAACTTGAAGTTATATAGGATATTGCTTAGTGCTTTAAATAAGAGGATATTGGTAGTTTTGGGAAAAATGCCTGATAAAATATTGGTAGATATATCATAATAATAATAATAATGAGCTATAACTTTAATTAGATATTGAATAGTAAAAAAAGATGTCAATATAAAAAATTAATATTGATTAAAGTAATTGTTATATCAAAACTAAAGTTGAGGCTTCACAAAACTTTTCTTTCTCGTTGCAAACACTTTTGCAACCTATTCAATTCAAGACTAAATCTAGTTTATAATCTCACAGAGGAGATTAGTCTGCGCCCATGTCAGGGAGCAGTTGGGCAAGCAAGGCAAGAGGAGCAGGCGGAAGGCCCACGGCCTCTAACATTCGAAAATGCCCCAGAGAATCTAGCGGAATAGAAAAAAATCTCAAAAAACTGGCGGTTACAATTTCCCTAGAGATACTCGTGTGGCAAGCACGATGCAACCAGTACATCAACACGCCACACTCCCAGCCACTTTCATTGGTGGAATTCAGAGTCCGTGTGTATCTGAACATCCAAAAAACGGCCTTAAGGGAAAAATTTTGTGAAGATGTACACAAAATTTTCCTGACTGCGGTGTATGTTGCACCTCACTTCATGTCGTGCAGTTGGCTGGACCTAGGTTTTGAAAGCAAAATAGCAGCAGATGAGGCTGCAGCGGTGCACATAGTGGTCAACCTCCCCAAAGGGCAACAGATCATCGAAACCAAATGCACCAAATGGACAAAATCAAACCAAATTTTCCTCACGTTTGACTTTTTTATACTATGGTAAAACGTGACATTTTGGAGCAACACCTGAAAGATGGTCTCACCATCTATGGCGAAACACAATCTTTCAAGTTGCAACGCTTTATGCTGATGCCACACCTGTGCACTGGCAAAGCCATCGCAGTTCTGACCCCAACTGAGGAGATTGTGAAGGACCTAACCCAGATCCTGCACTCCACTTTTATTAGTATCAAAGGGCATACTACCCACCCTTTCTGGGTAACCGTGGACAGCGCGCCCCCATTTGCACCCACTGTGACGCATTTGGCCATAAGGCGCACGCATGGCCCATCAAGGAGGGCGTCACATTCCAAGAGCACCCCTCGGCAGCCATGGCCAGTGGAGAGGTGCACTACAAACCAACTGTAAGCACCAAAGAGGCTTTCCTGTGGGGAGCACAAGGCTTCTACCTATTGGTAAAGCCCATCTCCCCGCAGGAGTGGAAGAAGGCCAAGCAGGCCCATAGGGCCATGGACAAGGAAGCGGCCAAGGCCACCACCACCATCCCACACTCACAACGCCAGGAGGACATGGAGACCTTCACAGTGGAAGCAACTCAGGAATCCATCACCCAATCAGATTGGGAGGCCCATGCCAAGTGGGCCACTCAATCTGAGGATCCGATGGGAGATTTAATCTCACCCAATTGCTGCACCCAAGCTCTGGTTGAAACTGACTTGGGACCTATCCCAACTGAAAAAAAATTTTTTGCCCCACTCGATGGTGCACTGAACTTATCCGCAGCGCAAAAAATTCAAATGACATCAGGAAAACAAAAGCAAAGGCCAAAGCCAACGCGACTCTTTATGCAAAAATTAACAAAAACCCCGATAGCGTTGCTGCTAATACCCATGCTGCTGTGAAAGCCCGTGGGGACCTGGAAGAGGCTGGTGGGCCCAGGGGCCCACCCTCTCGCCTAAGGTGCGATGGGGGAAACCTTCACTCTAGGGATGCTGAATATCGCTGGACTCAAGGCCTCCCCATCCCGGGCTAGGAAACTGAGTTTTTTACAAAACAATTTACCCGTGGATATCCTGACCATCCAGGAGTCCCACTGTCCATGAGGTTCCAAGAAGCTTGGAAAACAATGCTCCTACCATCCCTATCCTTTTGGTCAAAGCACTGTGGGGTGCTAATTCAGAAAAATAATTTTTTCAAATTCACATCCTCAGAAACATTCCTAAATGGCTGAGTGCTCATTGACACCTTCTTGTGGGCCGATGTTGAGCACACAATCATCAACATCTATGCCTCAAACAGTGCACATGAGCATTGGGAATTTTTCTCGTCAGTCAAATCCCTCCCGCTACCCCCCAATTCTTTCCTAGTTGGCGACATGAACTGTTGGCTAACCTCACCAACGGACTGGTGGCCACCCTCACCCCATGCCCCACAGGGTCGCATAGAACTACGCGTTCTAAAAGCCACCCTTGGGTTAATGGATGCGCTGCCACAACATGCCCTACTGCTCGAAAACATGACACGTCCACACATCCACAACGGCCAATTAAGGTCCATGACCTGCATCGACCTTATTCTAATGCTGGCAAAATTCCAACCCCACATCTCCCACTTTAAAACAATGAAAATGGAATTCTATGACCACCGACTGGTCTCAATAACATACTACTTACCCATCACAGTTGCAAAGGCCCCACATTGGTGCAAAATCCGCCCCCTTGAGCTCGCGTTGCCAGGATTTTCCACATGAGTGGAAGAGGCAACTTTGGCTAAATTGTTTATTGAACTGTTTTGCGCGGACCCCATTTCCACATGGGCAACTTTCAAAGAGGACACCATCCGCCAATATCGCCATCTCTCCTCCAGACGCTCATGAGCCACATTTGCAGTTATCTCGCGCACGCTTGTGGAATTGGCCCACTTGGAGTCCAATATTCCAGCCCAGGATACAGCCCTGCATGGGGCCGGAAGTGGACGGAGGCAGCCGCCCACCTCAACGCACTCAAAAGGCAACACAAACATAAGGTTTGTGTCCAATACAGGGCCACACGCATCACTAAAGGTGACAAGTTCACCGCATAATTCTTTAAAAAATTTTTCCCACCACGCAAGAGCGTGGCCTGCACACAGGTGCAAAGATCGGATAATTCTATTGCGGACACACTGGCTGAAGTGGCAATCAAAATGCAAAGATATTACTCTGAGCTATACTGAGCTGAACCAATTCAGCTGGCTGAAATGGCGGAATTTCTTGACCGAGCTCATATCCACACCATTTTCTGATACCCAGAAATAATGAATTTAATTACTCTGAACAGATTATGGACAGCCATTCGCGGTGTGCCAAACCGAAAATGCCCAGGCCCAGATGGCATTCCATATGAGTTTTACAAAAAATACTTCAAATATATATCCCCATTGCTGCTAGCCTCACTTAACCAAAGCCTGTTGGAAACGTGCCTCCTACCAGGAAGGACATGAGGCCTTTACTGTCACACTCTTCAAGAAAGGGGATAAGCTTAACTTTGCCAACTGGCGCCCCATTTCTCTAACAAACACAGACACCAAAATTTTAACAAAAATCATGGCTAACCGTTTAGGGACTGTAGCATCTGCCACCATCTCCCCAGAACAATTCGGTTTCATCCCCAGAAGGTCGATTTGAAATAACGTGCACTCTGTGGCTAATGTGTGTCAGTCCACAGCCTCTGGGGCACTTGTATTATCGGAACAACAGAAGGCCTATGATAGAGTAAACTGGGAATAACTCAGGGCCTGCCTCCATCAATTCCACTTACCCCCTCGCTTCATCAACTGGGTAATGCTGCTCACGGAATTTGCAACAATGGCAATGCATGGCCCTGGCTTCCTAACGGAAGTAGTCCACCAACAAAGGGGCTTATGACAAGGGGACCCTCTTAGCCCACTCTTATACAACTTCAGCCTTGACCCACTCTGCGAAATGTGAATGCCCACCTCACTGGGGTCCATGTGCCAGGCCAAACCCCAGTCTAGATGATGGCATTTGCAGATGATTGCGTGGTGGGGGTGTCTAATAACAAAGATGCATGCGCGCTTGAAGCCCTCATCCAGGAATATTCCCGGGTAAGTAATGCTGCACTGAACGCTTCCAAAACTGAAATCATCCTCCTTGGTCAGTTTCAGAACTGCTGGGCCCCAGCAAGTAGTTCCTAACCTGGCCCATCTGCTCGCCCACGTCCACGCCTTACTAACTCAACACACACCGCTCCACTGGTGCCCCCTTCGTGCCACGTCCTACCATGGGACTGGTGCGCCATCTGGGCGTGTGGATGGAGGCAGGCGGATATGCGTCAGCGGTAATGGAGTGCCGTATACTGGACAACGTGATGAAGCGAATCGCCTCTCTCAAAGCCCACCCTACTACCCTCACTGGCAGGGTTGTTCTTGCCAACTCTATGCTCCTATCCAAAGTCTGGTTCGGAGCCCACGCCATCCCCTTCTCCCCAAGCTTCTTCAAATCCCTGTATGCTTTGCTGCAAGGATGGCTTTGGTCAGGCCGCCCTCCACCAGTACGGCTAGAGGTCATGTTTGGCCCTCATCATCAAGGTGGCATGGGACTGCTTGACTTCAAAGCCCTGCGGCCAAGATCCTGGGTACCTGGATCGTGGCCATCACCGTTCCTACACTCCCATCCCAACACTTTCCCACGTGGCCCGCTCCAACTTCTCCTGAGCCTTGGGCCTCAACAATCCATCAAGCCCCAACTCCCTGATGAAATACCTCGCATCACACACATCGGCCACAGGTCCTCACGGGACTAAAACCCACTACAAATGAATCCTACTCTCCATGTGAAGCACAGAGTGGAGAATTCGTATTAGCAGACATACAACCAGAAGAGGCCGCCCTTCTCCTCAGTTCACACAAGAGGTACAGGGGCTACCCATCCATGATGGCGTGATCCCCATTCAACCCCAAGTCCTATCCAGGGTGGACTACCTGGACATGATGGACATCCCTTATTCCACTGAGACCCAAAAGTCTATCTGGAAATACGCACACCATCCTCTGTTTCAACTTCAAGTCCGCTCCCATGTGTGGCGCTGCCTGAAGTGGGTGTATCATACAGCTGAGCGCTCTAACGCTTTACACTCATCCTGTGTCGTGTGTGGCCAGTATGGAACGCTGTTCCACCGCCTGGAGGAGTGCCCCACCTCTAAAGTGATATGGCGCGAAGTCCAACGTCTGCTAGGCCAGGATCAAATACATCCCTTCAGTCTGTCAAGAGATATGTTTGCTTCATCAATGGCCTCCCCCTCCCTCCCTCCCTCCGTGCTCAGGTGGTTGCAATCGCCATGTGGACTATCCACACGATTGTCTTGGATGCCATCGCTGGCTCCATCCCCACCCTCCCAGAAGCTGTCCACAGATTCCGGTCTCATTTGGTGGATCACCTTCAAGCGTGGATGTTTGGATATCTCCCACTGCGTCGCTGACAGCTGGTCTCCTCCTGGTTCCCAGTCTGGTTCATCAAATCAGACCCCTTCCTCCACACGTGCTCAATAGTGGCTACGGCCTCTTCACACGTTCCCCTCCTTCTCCCCATAAGTGGCATTCCCGCTGGCAACAAGAGATAGCATCGCTTCTCTGGGGTGCCCCCCTGGTATTAAGTTTATCTTTCCTGAGTCATATTCGGAAGTGTCCGTCCCATGGTCGGCCTTCCCCACAATAAATTTAAAAAAAAAAGTTGAGGCTTCTCCTTATAAAAGGTGAAGACCAAAATTAACAAAATACAACTAGAATATAAGGCCATATATTGGGTTGATCTTGCTGAGTTAAAGGCGGATTAGCAAGGTAAAATTTTGGTTGCATGGGTTCACAACGTGTGTGATGGATCAGCAATGGTGATTGGAAACATACAAACTCACTAGTTTCAACACCATGTGGTAAACCACTGGATCAATGAATTAAAACAACCACTATATAAATTCACAGGGAATTTTGGAGATGCAGCATGCATGGCCAGATTGGCCTGAGGTCCTAACGTATGATGTGCAGTGCGGATTTCATATTAAAAGGGATAAGAGGATATAAGTTTTTAATTAGAATCAAAGCGAGTTATAATCTGGGAACAAACCTTGATGGAGGATGAAGCTCTTATAGTATTGTTGGAAAGAATTGGAAGAGAGCCTAATATCTGGCCTAATCCTAGGTCTCTGCAAGAAATCCTTATCTATTAATTGAATAAGAGTGATAAAGTTGCAGAGAGGCTTTAGTAGGTTTGGGTCATATAATAATTTTTTTGATAGCATGTTACATATCAAAGAGTAATACAAAGTGATGCTTACAATCTTGGCTAATTCATCTAAGCTTGTGAGTCATTATCATAATTTTCAAGAACCTGTTTATCAATAAAAATGTTTTAACAAACACTAGGTCAGATTCGATGTCCAGGGGTCAATCCATAATCTAAATCACTTGCAATTACCCAATTTGACTTTATAAGGAATTCTGGGGTTTTATGGGTTTTTGAGTGGGGTTTAGCACTTTTTTGGTATTGTCAGTGACTAAGCTATAGTTGAGATGAGCCCTAGGGTCCTGATGGGGTCCCTTAGACTAGGCCACATCCCCTGCACACCCCTACAATCATTTTTAATAAATTAAAAGAGGAAAATGGTGGCAGAAAATTAAGATACTTAGGGGCCAGAGAAGAAACCCGTTGCATATCTACCACATGAGCTAGGTCACTGATCTGGGAAAAGGGCTCCACTGGAGGCTTTTGACCTTTCATAAGCCTATAAGGAAATTGTTCCCAATTAAGATAGAAGTTTAGCATCAATAATTGCACCATTTTTCTCTATTGGGACAGAATACATCACAGCTCATGGGACATGGGCTAGGGAATAACTTTTAAGCCTTTCATGGAGCTTGATGGCAAGTAGAATTACAACCTTTTGAGGTGGACGGGGATCATCAGGATAGTACTTTTGAAAGGCTTCCAAGTGTACTTTGCAGCTTACTCAATATCTATCAACTAACCAGCTTTTTTCATAAGAAATGAGAAGAAAGTGTCTTTAACTCTCCAGAAAAAAAACCACAAATAAAAGTAAGGCGCACGCACCCAATAAGGTGCTCCTAACTTGTGCACTTATGAAAGAAACCCAGGATACCGCCATAAAGAGGTATACCACAAGGCTATAAAAAAGTTAGCATAGTAGATAAAGATCTAAACCTAAGGTCTTTTATTGTAAAAGAGACGATCAAAAAGAGTTTGGTAGGGGAACCCCTAATATAAGTAAACTTGGGGAATCTGAGTCTTGAATATTTAGCTGGGCTTAGAAATGTATCTAGCTAATATAACACAGCTATCACTGATGGTAGTTTTATCGCTTAAGTATGCAAAAACTCAAGACTCTGATATAAAATGAATATACTTTTTCATTTGTAAAAAATCACATAAACGAATTCAATCTGTGTTCAGAAATAAAATATAATGAACCATCATCATTCAACCTATAATGGGTAATCTTTACCAATCGATGTAACTTTTGTCCCTATCACGCGATCCTGGGAAATCACAAGGCCTTTTAGGCATTAACCAAAAGTTTATCTACAGATTTTAAAGGTCATGGAGGGCGGCCAACTTGACTCCTCTGGCATGATCCATCTCCTGCTTATCCTTGTAATCCACTCAACAATTATGTCAATGAACCATGACATTTTTGATAACCTTTCCATGCAACAGGTAATAATTAAGCGGCACAATTTATTTTTAGTCCAAAAATGCTTACCACTGCTCCTGGGAGTTATCTATTATTTAGGTTCAGTAAATTTGGGTATAGCCTTTGATTAAAAACTACTGAGACACATGTACCACATTGTGCTTTTTAGGCGGGAGGGGAGATTGATCCTGAAGGTGACATTTTTTAAGTCCTACACCATCTCCTAAGGGCCAAAGCGTTTTCACGCAATTTCAGGAAGGTACTTTCATGACAAATGATGGTGTCCAACATAACAAGTGATCCTTTCTTGATCTCATTGCCTAAGTGGCACTTCGAGTATATGATCTTTTTATAGTCTTCTACTGAATTAGATAGGTTCTCATTTACAAGATTTAAATTTTTGTATGTAAGTCAAGCGTTCCTCTGCTTTAGGAACTGAAGAATTAAAGCATGCGCTAATATGGAATGTGGGCTTGTATATAAGTTGGCATCAAATGGTGAAAACTATGGGAGGCAAGAGGGGGGTTGCTATATAAAAACTGCGCTAAAGGGGATTTTATGTCAATGTTTCATAACTTGATGAGGCATATGTAAGTCCAGAAAACGTCCCCTTTGCGTGGATTGGGCGATTTTCCCATTTACAAATAGGAAATGTCCAAAGAGGGCAGCTGTACCTCTCGTCACCTAGGGCAACCTCACCCACATGGTAGATGAGTGCTGGGTAACAGCGCTCCCTCTGAAGATTCCTCCCCTTATACTCGCGCTCACCTCAACTGAACTTGTCTGCCAAATTGAGGAAATCTGTGCCAAAATAATTGAATCAAAGACAAAAGTTACAAAACCAACAGGAATAAAACTCATCAATTGGAAAACTAATAATCAAGAAGGGATAAGTATTGTATTCTCAGCTGGAATTGCAGACAGTACAAATCAGCTAACAGTACAATCACTGATGCCAAACACCCCTTAAAATGATTGGGATGATCCCCAATGAGCAGATGATACCTTTATGGACTATCACAGATAGTATAAAGCCTCTATCTAAAGAATCAGGATTTGCGCCCAATGCAATTTGTTTGGTGAACAAACGCCCCAGCGACTAGGCATGGGCGGGTTGGTCATCCCAAACCCATTTCCAACCAATTGGGACCACCCCTATGTGGGTTGGCCCTAGGACTTTCCTGTTGCCCATCAGTCCAGATGCCATTGCAACAACTGATGGAAATGAAATTGAGCCATAATCCAGACATTTTCAGACAAACTGATAGCAACTCAGCCTGCTTCTGAATCCTTTGATGTCAGTTCAAATTAGAATTATTTTCCCCCTCCTCCAAAAATTCGCCAGTTTAGGTTGAGCTTGAGGGCCCCAATCCCTGCTTGGACTTATACCAAATTGAACACTATTTAATCAGTTGCATCACAATGAGGAAATTATTGGTCGTTTTTCTTTATTTTCCTTTCCAATAAAATTCCTGCTTTTATCAAATTTTTCTCTTTTCTTTAATTTTTCTTGCCAAAGTTCAATAGCACTAATTTGGTGGCCTTTCAGCCCCTACATTGGATGGGCTTTACCAGTTTTAATGATTACAATCACTCCCACCTTAGTCAACTGGATCAAACGGGTAAGAAACTTCTGGGAATTTGACATCATTATTGAATTATATATTACCAAGATAATGGAATCCTGTGTCCTAATATATCTCACTTTCAAGAAAGGATCCGCCTCCTTGTCTCTAATTTAGTGATGAATTTTTCAACCAGTAATCCTGAAGTAGTAAACCCAGTAGTTCATCCCCTGCAGTATGACCTGCAGGGTCTGAAATTTGTTACAGTTTGTCTCATTATTGGGCTTTCTTTTTCATTCTCATCCTAAATCAACGATCTATCACTTCCTAATTTGCAGCTCCATACAACGTTGTTTGAGTGGCAATGCCACTGGCATTCTGGTTTGATTTTTGGGTGCTCACATATCCTGACTGGCAAGCGGGTCTAAACTTCTTCTGCCATTTTCCTGAAATAATCAATCAACCATTGCTTCCTGCCATTTCCGCCTTTCTCTTTGAGTTGGGCGCCGCAGTGATTACCCTTTACTAAATGAACGGCAGTCAGTGGTTTGCTTTCTGTTGTTCATTTGGTCAATCACAGATTTTGTGAGTAGTGTTTGTAATACTTTGGAGAAACTCATTCAGGGCAGCAGAGTCCTGTGGATAACTACTCTTCCCTCACCTAACGTTTAAGGAGTGAATCCGAGTGTTCCCTCCCAAGATATTATTAATCAAGTTCCTGATGTCCTTGCTGAGGTGCGAATGTTCTAGCTATTGCTCTTAATAATGCTGCTGCACTATCAAATACCCAGCAAGGGTTCGCCCTTTTGGATGCAGTAGAAGGAGATGTCCGTCAGTGAGTGCAAGGACTTCTGCGTTCTACTTTGCAGGCGGGGGATTTTACCTTGCTTATTGCTTTAGCATCAGCTTCTTTGAAACCCCCTATGTCATGTTCAGACGCTCTAAACCTATTGATTTCTTATATGGCCGAAGCCCCCAGATTGGCTTCTTTAATCACTACCTTCCATGAACAGGCTCCCTCGCTTGTGTTTTCTAATGATATGCTCCAAGAAATCTATAGATCAGTGCTGGATTCTGCCTCTACCCATCACGAAGTTTGGTCCACCCCTATAGGGACAGTGGATCAAATATGTAAAGCTGTGACTACCATCAACGCCTTACCTCGCCATGCTCCCCACCTTCAAGTGGGAAATCATATGATCGGCCTACCCAACGATGACTCAGATTCAGTCCTTACTGTTGAACCAGTATTGGCACTGGACTCAGAATCAGCCAATACTCCCGCACCTGAGTCATGTTATCCTGGTTCACCTACAAATGAATCAGTAAAATCCCAGATGTAGGAAGCTGGTTCCCAAACCCTTACTCTTTCCAACTTTACTACCAAAAAAGTCCCCAACCTTCCCCCTGATTTACTTGCCATCTCTTCAGTTGCAGCAGAGATGACCAATTCTACCAATAAACAAAACTTCGCCTATTTTTATTGACCATTAAGATAGTACCAGGTCTTATCACATCTTCTTTAAGGCTTTGATGGATACCAAAGCTGCAGGTAATTTTATGATTGTTGAGCTATCCCAACAGTTGGAGTTTGACCTTGACTTAGGTCTTTAGGTGATGGTTGCTTCATAAGCCTCCCAGACCTCATATTTAGTCCAACGGCCAGTACCTTTCTCAGTGCATCAGTTAGGCCTTTGTGATCAGTTATCAGCAATGCTAAACTTGGTGTTTACAGTAATCCTGGGGGTCAAATGGTGGCGCTGACAACATGTTAGAATTCACCTGGAGTCAAATATGTTGTCATTTGTTAATGATTAAATGGAGGATAAATTTCCTTTGGTTGATACTCTTAAGAAAACTTAAGGCCATAGCTCCATCACTTCCCTCGTTTCCCCTGCAGGCCTTCCATAAGATTTTCCCAAAGAATTAATGTGCCATCAAAGTATCTTTGATTCTAAGAAGTTGGACCATCTATTTTCTCACACTAAATTTGACTTAGGATAATGAACAATGGTGCAGTTGGCGAATATCAACTGTCCTTTGTATCCACACACAACGGAGGAGGTTGCTCTTAACACCTGGTTAGATGATATGCTTTTGAAAGGATGGTTAATTAAAGAGACATCACCAGTTGCTTCTCCCATCGTTTTTGCCAAGAAGGACGATGGTTTCTTTCTTCCCTGCGTGGATTATGTTCACCTAAAAAATTACAGTGCATGATCCCTACCCTTTTCCTCTGGAGCCAACTATCAGTTAAGTGAATGCTAAGTCTTGTGTTTTCTCCAAGCTTGATCTTGTTAATGCCTTCAACCAAATATGGGTGATGGATAGTCAAGAAAGGCTTACCACAATTTGAACAAAATGAGGGTATTTTCAATTACGTGTAATGCCCTTCAGGTTGAAGAATGCACCATCCACATTTAAAAGAATGATTTATAGTTTACTGGGTGACCTTCAAATTTTCTTGCACTGTCGCATATATATTGATGACATATTGTTTACTCCCAAACTCCTGGCCAATATGCAAAAGATTTGGAAGAATTCATGGTTGCACAAGGCGGGCCAGTTTGTCAAGCCTTCAAAATGCGAATTTATAAGGAGGAAGTTACCTTTCTTAGGAACCTTATCCTAAAAGATGGTTATGCGATTTTTCAAAAAGTTGGACTCCATCTGCAAATGGCCAACTTCAACAACTCAAACCCATTTTATGAAGTTTCTTGGGCACATTATTTTCCTAAAGAATTTTTCCCTGGACCTTTCCCAGTTAGCCGCTCCACTTCACCCCTCAGGGGTAAAAATATTTTCATTTTGTTGGACACCCGAGTGCTAGCAGGCGTTCAAGTCTAAAAGAGGTTTCTTATAATTTTTCATCCAAAAACATGATGACCCCTTCAAACCATATATCGTTGCATGTGATGCTTCATCTGAGGCAATGGGGGCAGTTCTGCTCCAGGAGCACAAGTTTTTGAACATTTGGTCGCTTACTTTTAGCAAAAATTCTCCTCTACTGAGCAATCCTGGGCCATCTATGATAAGGAGATGGCAGATGTAGCATGGGCTTTGAATCATTGGCGGTATCTGTTACAAGGTGCTCAGCATGATTTAATGGTGCATACAAATCATTATGCTCTCCTGTATTTCTGCAACCCTAGAAATTAGCACAAAGGCAAGCTTTTACTATTGGAAATTTGTGCAGTTTCAATTTTAAATATGAATTCATGAAATGCGCTAACTTGCTCCCCAATTTTCTGAGCCGCAACCTGGTTCACTGCCCCTCAGACTCGGATGAAGCAGACCTGGTTAATGTGATTCATTCCACTCAAATTTTATCTATTGTCCTGCCTGTGGTCTTGTCAGTGTCATGTACACATGACATAATAGTGGGGACTAACCCCAAAGACAAGGCTGGGCGCCTGGAGGCCCAAAAGGTGAAGCTACAGGGCCTCCCGGACCTGAAGCACACCATAGACCAGCGCTGGGTAAGTGCAAAATATGCCCAGGTTGATCCTAGTGGGTGCAAGTGCCCAGCCCCTGATGTCAAGCTAAGAATTAAAACGAATTATCGACCAAATAAAGGCGGATAGTTTGGTTCAGTTAGTTGAGTAATGGGGATTTGAAACCCATTCCATCTATGAAATAACGCGCTCAGGTCAAATTTAACTTAAGTCAATCACTCAAGTGAAGTCAGTTTTGGCCTATTCCACTAACTCAGTTAGTAGTGTTGCCCTAATGGTGAGTCGCTGCTTGGGCCCACTGCAGCATAACCCCAAATTTCCCTGTCCAAGCTTAAATATATTTTCCCCAACCAACATTCCTTGTTGGTTGACTTCCTGGATAAAAATTCCCACCTTTTCAGTTTTAAATGTTATTACCTAAGTTTAGGTGCGCGGACCCCTTTGTGAGGGTCTCACGCTCCATTCAATTTGCCATTTTGAACATAATTTATTTTTCCTAAGTGCATTGTTGGCTCTCCCAGATCCCCTCCCCCTGGTCCGTTTACCTCTCCTCTTCTTGTGCACCTCATCGTTTTTTAGTGTTTCCTGATCGCACTTTTTGGTACTAGTTATTATTGCTTCAGTACCCTATGCTGGGCGCTAGTAGATTTAGTACTAATGGCTAGTTTCCACGCGTTGGCTCTGTACACTGTTCACCTCCACGCGGGAAACAGGAGAGTTACAGACACTCTCCTTACATTAGTTATCCAACCTATTTTTCTTATGTGTATGAACTTTTTCTGTGTGGAACTTTTCCAAAGTGGAAACAGTGGCTGTTGTCATGGGATCCAGCTGTTAGCTGCACTGCTGTTTCCTCTTTTTCCCAAAGGTTGGAGCAACTTGGCGTTATTTTAGATGCCTCCAACTGGAAAGTATCCACCCCTCATGTTTGTACCAGGTAGCTTTGGACACTTTGATGTCCAAAAGTCATGATTCCCTGATGTTCCGCCAAATTAATTAAATTTCATTCTGAGAAACAGGTTTCCTTCGCCGGCGCATTCAGACGATGCTGGAGGAATTGGCGCAGATGGGCCTGGGGGTGTTGGCCTTTGATAACATCATGCATTCCATTGCGGATCAAAGGATAGGGTCGTTCATGTCAGAAAAGGCGTTTTATAATGGAAACCTGGTCTCAAACTCTGAACCCTTTATTAGTTCATATGGCCTAGATGAGGATCATATTCTGGTATATCAAATTACCCCTAAGAACCCACGGTTGACCTTTACCATGATTAGGCGCACTCAGGAAATGGAAAAGGCACTGCGTTTAAAAATACTTCACTATTTGCACCTGCAGAAAGTATGGTGGGGTATGTGGCCTCAGTATTAAGAGTGGCCAAATATTCCTCCCCATTTTTTGATTCCAAACCAATTCTGTTGACATGCTTGATCCAGAAGAAGAAATTTTTGGTGAAGTGTTGTCATTGTCTTCCATAAATAAAGACCATTTTGGGTATTTTCTATTGACTGACGCTCTCTCCTCTCCTTTAGGGAAGCTCACCACTACTATTATGGTGGATACTGGCGCCTCTAAAAACTATATGGACCAGTACTTAGCTGACTACCTTGGACTGAGTTACTTGCCAGGTGATGTGGTTAGAGGAGGGGCGTCCCAAGGTATTCCCAATCTGAAGATCATAAGGACAGTGGACTATCAGGTTGGCAAGTACCACTTGTCTGATCAAATCAGTGCGATCAAAAACATCCTATTCCCTATCATTTTGGGTGTGGAGTGGTGGCGAAAGTTTGACGTTAGAAGTAACCTGAAGGAGAATATCTTGTCCCAGACCATGAAGAATGGTCGCACATTTGCTGTACCTTTTTCAGAAAAAAACGCCCCAGGCAAATTGCCCCATTGGCCCCACCATCTCCCTTGTCGCCTTGCCTCAATGCAGAAGCCCTCAGAGGAAATTCCTATACCTTCTTGATTGGAGGGTTTGAATCCTCTTTTGATGCAGATCTGCCAACGCACTCCCTGAGCACTCTGAGTTTGATTGTGACTTCAAGCTCACAGTGGTTCTGGTGCGTGTCTCATCCCCTATTTACTAATTGACTGTCCGGGAGGAGGAGGCGTTGGATGTGTGGGTAAAAGAACAGTTAGCCAAGGGTGCGATTTTTCAGCGTACCTCCCCGTATGCTCCCCACTCTTTGTGGAGAAACTGATGGTACCTTACGCCCCTGCGTAGACTATGGTAACCCTAACAAAGTTACTGTACCAGAACTCCATCCCATCCCTTTGGATTCAAAGATTGCACGCTATGTAAAGAAGGCGAAGGTCTTCTCCAAGGTGGATTGCCTCAACGCGGTTAATCAGATCCAGATTAAAAAGGAACGAGAGTGGTTGACCGCATTCTGTACCCAAAAAGAGATCTTCCAGCTTTAGGTCATGCCCTTTGGGCTTAAGAATGTCTCTGCCATCTTTCAACGCCGCATTGATGCAGCGTTGGGGGACCTGTTAGGGGTATACGCGGTCGCCTACATGGATGATATCCTGGTGTTTTCCCCTGATCAGGAGTCCCATGCAGTTCACCTTCAGCAAGTGGTGGAGCGATTAAGGGCAGCCAGCCTTAAGTTAAAGATTTCAAAGTGCGAGTTCTTTAAGTCACAGGTCACGTTTCTGGGCAACGTCATGTTTGAAAAAGGACACTTGTTAACTCCACACAAGGAGAAAGCGATTCATGAGTGGCCTACCCCCGCCTCAGTTAAGGAATTAAGGAGCTTTTTGGGTACGTACACGTTCATCAAGAAGTTCACTCTCAATCTATCTGAGGTGGCAGCTCCCCTATACTAGGCTAGCGGTGCCAAGGTGCTTCAGTGGTTCCCACATTTGAGGATGTTTTCCAAGCAGTGAAGTGCACCCTGTTGTCCACGACTGTTCTTCGCCATGTCAACCCTTCAAAGGAGTTCATTGTGTTGACTGATGCCTCCAACTTCGCCATAGCAGCCGCCAAGTTACAAGTAGGCAAAGATGGGATAGATCATCCGGTGGGATATTTTCTAGGAAAATGTCTTTACCAGAGTTGAATTACGTCGTTTATGATAAGGAGTTATTAGTAGTGGTTGAGGCGCTGACTTTTTGGCGTCACCACTTGCATGGCTCATACCAACCTTTCTGGGTATGTATAGACCACCGTGCCTTACTGTACTACCGCGCTCCTCATGTCTTAACCTCAGGGAAGACCCGTTGGCATGAAACCCTTGCCCAATTCGCATTCACGTGTGAGTTCACCAAGGGCAAGGATAATGGCTTGGCGGATGCTTTGAGCTGCAAC
The DNA here is from genome assembly GCA_022478985.1 of Massospora cicadina. NCBI lineage: Eukaryota > Fungi > Entomophthoromycota > Entomophthoromycetes > Entomophthorales > Entomophthoraceae > Massospora > Massospora cicadina. The sequence continues at coordinate 64,952 of JAKSZP010001618.1, read as the reverse complement.
CCTGCTTTAGCGCCTGATTCTAAGGAGGTGGAAGTTCATAACACCCATGTGATGATTCCTCCAAGTAAACTTATGCCTCAACGACCCTCTCCTCTGACCAACGGGCCAGCGCTTGCACCTCTGGATAATGCGGAGGAATATGGTATGTTCAGAAATGTCGTCCTCTCTCAGCCGCTGTAGGGCGAATATACTATGTTACTTGCTAAGTGCGAGTTGAATCAAGAGGATCTCTCCAGGGACTATCACATGAAGAATGAGATAGTGTGGTTCCAGGGGCGCCTATGGGTTCCTGCTGGACCACTTCGCCTGGAAATCATCCGTTACCATCATGATGGACTTACCATTGGTCATACTGGTAAAGCGAAGACATTAGAGTTAATCCAGCGCGCATATAATTGGAAGCGCTTGCCTGCTCAGGTGGGCGGTACTGTTAGGAATGGTTAGTCTGCAACCAAATGAACCCAAATCGTCAACCTTTAGTGGGGTTGTTGGTACCTGTCCAGAAAGCTGAAGGGCCCTGGACATCCCTATTTGTGGACTTTATTGTAGAACTACCTGTCTCAGATGGTTATGATGCCATAATGGTGGTGGTGGACCAGTTTACAAAGTTCGCCCACTTCATTCCGTGCAGAACTACTATAACCGCAGCTGAGATGGCCAGGCTTTTCGGCATGCATGTGTTTGCGCTCCATGGTGTTCCCCAAGAGATCATCAGTGACCGGGGACCCCAGTTTACCTCTGTCTTTTTGGGAAGAGTTGTGTAAGACTCTCCAGATTCGCCCTTACCATTTGACTGCCTATCACCCACAATCAGATGAGCAGACTGAACAAATGAACCAGTGCTTGGACAGTTCCTGCGGTGTTACACCGCCGCAAACCATTCACTTTGGGCTTCTTACCTACCAATGGGCCAGTTTAGCTACAATATTACCTTGCACTCCTCTATTGGTTGTTCCCCTTTTTTCGCCAACCATGGCTTTAAACCCACCTTTAACATGGAGCCCAACTGTGGCTCTAAAGTTGAAGTGGTGGTGGACTTTGCAAAGACTATCAAGAAGGTCCACCAGGGGGTTTTCACAAGTTTGGAGGTGAAGATGCAAGTATATAAGGAGAACACTGATGGGAAGCGCCGAGTGGGTCCTGCATACAAGGAAGGGGATATCGTGATGCTTGATGCGCGTAACATCCCTATCAAGGAGCCACTCAAGAAGCTAGGCCATAAGAGGATTGGACCCTACCGCGCTGTCAGAAAGGTGGGTCATGCCTCATACCAACTGGATCTTCCCCCTTCATTTCAGATCTTCTCAGTGTTTCATGAGAGCAAACTCACGTTGTTTGAGGCCCCCACCAGAGACTCCTGAGGCCTATGTTGTGGATGGGGCGCCAGAGTGGGAGGTGGAAGAGATAGTTGCCTCCCGCCGCATTAAAAGAAGACTGGAGTACCTGGTATCCTGTAAGGGCTTTGACGCTGCAGAGAAGTTTGAGTTCCAGTGCCTGACTGTGTGCATGCCCAAGATCTGATTGATGCCTTCCACCAGCGTTTTCCCCAGGCTGCCAGATCCCAACCTAAACTGACCGTCGCTGCCATGAAGTTAACCCTGCCCACAAGAACTTTTTCCTGGCGAAAGCCCCTGGAGGGGGTTGATCCCCATCAGGAGGAGAGGGTAATGTCATGTACACATGACATAATAGTGAGGACCAACCCCAAAGATAAGGCTGGGCGCCTGGATGCCCAAAAGAAGAAGCCAAAGGCCTCCCAGACCTGAAGCACACCCTAGACCGGCGCTGGGTAAGGGCAAAATAATCCCAGGTTGGTCCTAATGGGTGCAAGTGCCCAGCCCCTGACGTTGGGCTAAGCGTCAAAAGAAACTATCTACCAAATAAAGGTGGATGGTTCAGTTCAGTTAGTTGAAAGATGGGGATTTTAAACCCATTGCATCTATGAAATAATGCGTTCAGGTCAAATCCAACTTCAGTCAATCACTCAAGTGAAGTCAGTTTTGGCCTATAACACTAATTTGGATGGCAGTATTGCCCTAATGGTGAGTTGCTGCTTGGGCCCAATGTGGCATAACCCCAAATTTCCCAGCCCAAGCTTAAATATATTTTTCCCAACCAACATTCGTTGTTGGTTGACTTCCTGAATAAAAATTCCCTCCATTTTTCCATTTTTTAAATGTTGGAACAAAAGTTTAGGTGTGCGGACCCCTTAGAGGAGGTCTTACACTCCGTTCAATTTGCCATTTTGAACACAATTTAATTTCCCCCAAGTGCACCGTTGGTTCGCCCAGGTCCCCTCCAAACTGGTCCTTTTACCTCTTCTTCTTGTGCACCTCATCTTTTTTGGGTTTTTCCTGATCGCGCTTTTTTGGTTTTAGCTATTATTGCTCCAGCACCCTCTGCTGGGCGCTAGTAGCTTTAGTACTAACTGCTAATTTCCACGCGTTAGCTCTGTGCACTGAGCACCTCCACGCAGGAAACATGAAAGTTACAGACACTCTCCTTACATTCAGTCAACTTAGCTCCTGATTCTCCTCTCATTTCACAGGTTTTAGCAGCTCAAATGACCTGCCCCAAAGGAGTGGAGTTATTTTATCAATTGCCCTTAAAACTCACAAAAATCTCAAATTTTTTTTAGTGGAGGGTCTCCTTTATTTTCATATGATGGTTTGAGTCCCTCCTCTCTTTAGAGCTGAGATGTTTTGGGAGCATCACGATCCTCCCACAATCGGCCATTTGGCAATAAGAAATGTATTGATTTGATTAAGAGGTTTTATAATTGGGCAGGTTTATCAAAAGCAGTACCAGCCTGGATCGCCAATTGCGTTACCTGCACATGGGCCAAGTCAGATCAATTAGGAAGAATTGTCCTTCTTCATACTTTACAACAGGCGGAGGGTCCATGGACATTGGTGTCCATGGATTTTATTATCAAACTTACCTGTTATAATGGGTTTACAGTGGGGATGGTGGTGGTCAATCGTTTTACCAAATTTCCCCTATTTATTCCATGTTCTTCTGCGATTATGTCAGAAGAATCTGCTTGTCTCTTTGTGCGCCATGTGTTTTCTATATTTGGTCTCCCTCAGGAGATCATCGGTGACCACGGTTCACAGGTCACAGCGTAGATCTGGAATGAGCTCTTATCCATTTTAAAAATTTCCCCCTGCCATTCCACAGCGTATAATCCTCAGTCTGATGGACAAACTGAGAAAGTTAAGCAAATCTTTGTCAGTACTTGTGCTGCTATGCTGAGGATGCACAGGATACCTGAGACAATGACCTCCCCCTCACTCAATTTGCCTACACCAATAGAACTCCCGCTTCTATGGGGTTTCTCCTATGAAGTGACGTTGGGGTATATTCCCTCGTTCTTGGTCAGTCCCTGCCTGCATCCTGATGCCCCAGCTGCCGCAGATCATGCCAAGCGCATTTAGTCTACTCATTCCTTAGTGCTGGAGCATCTCACCAAAGCTATTGGTGATTATAAGCAGTTTGCAGATCAAAAATGGCTTCCTGGCATGACATTGCGGTGGGTTCATATATCATGCTTGATACGCACCATTTGCAGATGCAGGTACCCTCCCAGAAGTTTTCAAGCAAGCATTTGGTCCCCACCTGGTGGAGGAAGACTTGGGCAATGGTGTTTTCTGGTTAAAGTTGCCAGCTCTTGGAAACAGCACCCCGTCTTCCACGTTTCTCAGTTGTCCCCATTCATGCAGAATGTTCCCGTGGACCCAGAGCCAATTGTAATCAAGGATACGGAGGAGGCTGAGGTGGAAAACATCTTTGAGTCCCACAAGTCTCGAAGGTCAATTCAGTATCTCATCGCCCGGAAGGGCTATATGGCCTATGAGAGCAATTGGGTCAAGGCCCGCAATTGTGCAAACTGCATGGAACTAGTCAAGGCGTTTCATGAGTCCCATCCCGTTGCTCTCATCCTCCACCCCCAGGAAAGTTACAACTTTAATGGCGATCAAGTTGTCCAAGGCTCAAAAAAATGTAGCCCTCACACAGTTTCCTGGCAGTGGCGCCCCTCCTTTAGAAAAAAAGAGTTAATTTAAGTCCAGGGAACGTCCCCTTTGCGTGACTTGGGCGATTTTCCCATTTCCAAATAGTAATGGTCTGAAGAGGACAGCTGTACCCCTCATCACCCAGGATGACTCTCGCCCAAATGGTAGACAAGCGCTGGGTAGAAGCGCTTCCTCTGAAAATTCCTCCTCTGGTACCCACGCTCACCTCAGCTAAACTTGTCTGCCAAATTGAGGAAATCTGTGCCAAAAATATTGAATCAAAGATGAAAGGTTATAAAATAACAGGAATAAAGCCTGACAAACAGAAGACTAATAGTCAAATAGGGTCAAGTATTGAATTCTCAGCCAGAATCACCGATGGTATTGAGTCAGCTAGCTGTACAATCGCTGATACCAACACCCCTCAAAATCATCTGGGATGATTCCCAATGAGCAGATGATACCTTTAAGACTATCAAAGATAATTTAAAACCCTATATAAAGAATCAGGATTTGTGCCCAACGCAACTCATTAAGCTGAAAAATGTTCTGGTGACCAACATGGGCGGGTTGGACATTTCAAACCTGTTTCTAACCAATTGGGACTGCCCCTATGTGGGGTGGCCCTAGGGAATTCCCATTGCCCCTCAAGCCATATGCTTATGCACAAACTGACAGAAGTGCAGTTGAGCCTCTTTCCAGGCGTTTGTAAATGAACTTATAGCAACTCACCATGCTGCCAAATACTTCATTGTTGGTTCAAATTAAAATTATTTCCTACTTCCCCTGAAAATTCGCCAATTTAGGTTGAATTTGAGGGCCCCAATCCCTGCTTGGACCTACTACCAAATCATTTACTATATAAATAGTCGCATCACACTAAGAAAAAATTGGTTGCTTCTCTAAATTTTCTTTTGAATAAAAATCCTGCTGTTATCAAATTCTCTATTTTACTTTAGTTCTTCTTGCCAAAGTCCCAATGGCACAAACTTGGTGGCTCGTCAGCCCCTACACTGGATGGGCTTTACCAGTTTTGATGATTACAATCACTCCCACCATATTCTACTGAATCCAATGGGCAAGAAACTTCTGGAAATTTAACCCTGTTATTGAATCTATCTGTTATCAATATATTGGAATACTGTGGTCTCATATATCTCACTTTCAAGCAAGGATTCGTACCTTGTCTCTACTTTAGTGATGAACCCATCCACCAGTAATCCCAAAAATATTAAAATCCAGTAATAACATACTTGCAGCAAGACCCGCATGGTCTAAGATTGTTACTGTTTGTTCATTACTAGGCTTCTTTTCACACTCAGTTTAAATCAATGAGTCATTGTTCCTAATTTGCAGCTCCATACAATGTCGTTTAAGTCACAATGCCACTGGCATTATGGCTTGTTTTTTGGTGCTCATGCATCCTGACTGGCAGTCCGAGCAAAACTTCTTCTTCAGTTTTCTTGAAAGCATTACAGCGGAGATATTGCTCCAATATTTGGTCAATCCTCACAATTTAACCATTAGATCGGGGTGATAAGCAGCTAACCAACAGGGTTTAATCTGGAGGTGGTCAAGTAAGGGCACGTTAGATTCTGGTAGTAAACTGGGGTCTGCATTCTCTTGATATCTCCCTGGGAATATTAATTAGTACACTTGTGTCACAAACAGAGCCGCGGTTTCCTCATAAGTGGCCATTGTGTTGTGGGGATAAAGGTTGCAAACTTGAGATACAATCAACAACCATGACCTCATCATGACCCTTGAGGGAGGCAGATTATAATAAAATTAAGGGATACTTAGTCCCGGGGCCTTCTTCCTGTTGCAAAAAATACAAGAGGCCCTTCTTCCCATATTAAAAATTTAGAGTGTGTACACTATAAATAGCTTGAAATTCACGAGAAAATCTTTTAAGGATCCTGGCCAGTTGTAAGTAACTTAACCAGTTTCCTGCACTGTTTGGACTCATGGTAACCCACATTTGGGGAATCATGGTGCTCTTGAATCGCCTTATCACGGAGAATATGATGAACCCAAACTTTGGCTCCTGAAGAAGGTTACCTTTTACTTGAGGGTATTGTGTAATATACTGATGGGACTTGGTTTTAAGTTCATCATATAATAAAATCCCCTCTAGGGAGTTCAGATGGGAAGCAAGAACTCCTTAAAGGAGGTGCGCATCTGAGGAAAAGCTGGAAAAGTTATTAAAAGTGAGAAATCATCAGGATTGTAAGATGAGCTTTTCTTTCTCATAACAATCACTTTAGTTACTATGATTCGATTTGAACAGCAAATTTAGATAATCACACACAGAAAAGATGGGCGACTTTAATAACAAAAACAATACAACATGGGTGAGCGTCGCGGCAAGTGGTGCACTTAAAGGTGTAACTAAGGGCAAGAAACGCCCTGGAGGGGGACCAGGAACCTAAGCCGTAAAAAAGCGCAAACTCAGACACCATTTGGGTTTATGGTATTTACTGTAAAGCACGTGCAATACATTTAAATTCAATTCAACCAACCTTTGTCAAAGGTGGAACATAGGATCAGACTCTTCCTTGGGGATGAGTCACTGATCCTGTGGGAGAAAACATGTGAGGCACAGCCCTCACTATTTCCTCACGTGGTGTACGTAGCCACCAACAACATGAGCCATGGCTGGATTGATATTGGTTTTGAAACAGCCAATGAAGCAGATGCCGCAGCAAAAATCTGCGTGAAAATTTGCCCTCCCTGAGTGCAAAAAAATTGTGCGCGCTGCGCGCACCAGATGGAACAAAGCAAAAACTTTGTTCATCTCTTTTGACTCGCTCCCCCACCAACCTTCCTTATAAGGTAATTGAGGAGGAGCTCTGAAAAGGTCTTGTGGCCTATGGAGAAATCCAACAACTCGAATTACAGCAATTTAGCTTAATGCCCGACCTGTGCATGGGCAAAGCTATCACTGTAATCAACCCCTCACCAGAAGTGGAAGAGGATTTATCCAGAATTCCCCATGCAGCAGAATTACACTTCGCAGATGGGGGCCATTCAGCTGCATTCCAAGTTACACCGGAATGTGCACCACCCATTTGCAACCACTGTGGCTCACTGGGCCACAAGGAACATGCATGCTTTGTAAAAGAGGGCTTAATGGAAAATATTTTTGTGAAGAAGCTATGGACGAAGATAATGAAAACTTCGCCAAAATAACTGATGGCCACCACCCATTCCGCTGGGGTGAAGATGGACTATACTCCATCGTGGACCCAGCCACAAGTAAACAGCGTAAAGCAGCACAAAAAGCCCGCAAGAGAGCAGCGGCTGGTTCGGCGGCACACGCGGAATCTGCCATTAACCATGGACGAATTTGGGAGGATATTTCGGATATTCACCGAACCAATTAATCAGAACAATATGCCTAGGTCGAAATTTTTCACAGTAACCAGACTGAGCCACAAAGTGTCATCAGTCATGCACATACTGAGGAACAATGCAACCGCAATTTGGGTAAAATGCGGTGCACAATGCAACAAAGTTGAACCTCAAAAAATATAAAATTCAATCAACAACCCGCATCAAATCAACATGAGACCTGTGCAGGAAAATTTGATGCAAATGCAAAAAACCGCAATTCCCTTGAACCATTGGGTCAGATCAAGGGAACCAACAATGGCAGTGAAAGAGTTGGAGTACAGACGTGGAGCATGGCCAAAATGAGCCGCGGTGGGATAGGACCAGAGGGTCCTCCCACCTGCTCCTGAGGCGCCGTGAGCACCTCAGTGTCAATAGGGATGTTAAACATCGCGGGAGCCAGGGCTCATATGTCACAAGCCAAAAAGCTGGCATTCCTGCGAAAACCTCTTGTAGGCATCTTGGCCATCCAAGAAACCCACTGCCTACAAGGGGAAGAAGATCCTGGTCAACCAGGGTCACACCATCACAATCAGTATGGACGTCTCACTGTGGGGTGATAGTCAAAAACAACAAAAAATTTAAAATTACAAATTTATCATCACACTTGCACAGTCAAATCCTGGTAGGAACAATCACATGCCAAGATGAAATAATTTCTTTAGCATGTATTTACGCACCGTGCACTGCAACTGAGAGAAAAAAAAATTTTGGAAAAAATTTCTACCCTCACCCTCCCACCAGATATCATCATGTTAGGCGATTTCAACTGCTGGGATAAACCCAATACAGATCGATGGCCTAATCCTAGGGGATACCCACCTGGACACATTGAATATCGCACAACAAAGGCATCTCTTGGCTTACAGGATGCTCTTCCCCCCAATTAACCAATCCTTCCCCATATGGCAAGACCCAGCATATGTGAGGGACTGCTCATATTGATGAGTTGTATTGACCACATCCTCATCTCACAATCCCACCACTCAAGAATCTCCAAATTAACAACAAAAAAGATCAATTTTTCTGATCACCAGTTAGTTATGGTGCATTCAGCGCCAACTCAATCCCACACACAGGTGTTGCCTTGGAAAAAGCTTCACAAGAAAATATGAAATTGCCCGAGATATCTGACTGGGTTGAAAACAAGGCTACAAACCCAGAATTCACAGCCCCATTCACTTCAGATCCCATCAGAACATGGGAAAATTTCAAAAAAGATTTAATTAACAAAACCTGACATATTGCATCACGCAAGTACACCGCGGACACAGCCACAATCAAGCGTACTTTGGCAAAACTAGATCACCTGGAAATAAATACTCCGAGATCTGGCTATAGCCCTAATTGGGGACGCAAATGGGCAGAAATTTCAGCCCAACTTAACAATCTCATCTTTGAACACCAACACAGAATCAAAGTATCAAACAAAGGTAAGTTCATAAAGGAAGGTGAAACCTGTTTGACATACTTTTTCCACCAATTCCACTCCCACAGAAACCAGCCCACATGCACACAGGTCCGCAAGACCAACGGTACTGTGGCAACTGACCCTGAGGAGGTAAAGGCGGAAGTACACCGCTATTACACTCGATTATATCGCGATATGCCAACAGATCCACAAAAAATTAAAGAATTTATTCAAACTGCCAAGATACAAATTACACCACCAAATTACAATATACTATCCCTTATCACATGGGAGGAGCTTTGGGAAACAATTCGCGGTGCACACGTAGGAAATGCCCAGGGCCTGATGGGATATCCTATGAATTTTAAAAAAATTTTCAACAAATCGCCCCCCTCCTATTGGCGTCAATGAACCAGAATTTGTTGGAAATACGCCTATTACCAGGAGGCCATGAATCCTAAGTTATAATCTTGTATAAAAAGGGTGACAAGTTAAAAACTTTTCTTTCTCGTTGCAAACACTTTTGCAACCCATTCAATTCAAGACTAAATCTAGTTTGATAATCTCATAGAGGGGATTAGTCTGCGCCCATGTCTGGGAGCAGTTAGGCAAGCAAGGCAAGAGGAGCAGGCGGAAGGCCCGCGGCCTCTAATGTTCGAAAACGCCCCAGAGAATCCGGCGGAATAGAAAAAATCTAAAAAAACTGGCGGTCACAATTTCCCCAGAGATACTCGCATGGCAAGCACGATGCAACCAGTACATCAATATGCCACATTCCCAGCTACTTTTGTCGGTGGAATTCAGAGTCTGTGTATATCTGGACATCCAAAAAACGGCCCTATGGGAAAAATTTTGTGCAGATATACACAAAATTTTCCCAACCGCGGTGTACGTTGCACCTCACTCCATGTCACGTGGTTGGCTGGACCTAGGTTTTGAAAGCAAAATAGCAGCAGACAAGGCTGCAGCGGTGCGCATAGTGGTCGACCTCCCCGAAGGGCAATGGGTTGGTGAAACTAAATGCACCAGATGGACAAAATCAAACCAAATTTTCCTCACGTTTGACTTTTTGCCTACTACAGTAAAATGTGACATTTTGGAGCAACACCTGAAAGATGGTCTCACCATATATGGCGAAATACAATCTTTCAAAATGCAACGTTTCGCGCTGATGCCACACCTGTGCACCGGCAAAGCCATCGCAGTTCTGACCCCAACTGAGGAGATCGTGAAGGACCTAACCCAGATCCCGCACTCCACCTTTATTGACATCGTGGGGCATACCAACCACCCATTCTGGGTAACCGTGGACAGTGCGCTCCCCATTTTCACCCACTGTGACGCATTTGGCCATAAGGCGCACGCATGCCCCATCAAAGAGGGCGTCACATTCCAAGAGCACCCCTCAGCGGCCATGGCCAGCGGAGAGGCGCACTACAAACCAACCGCAAGCACCAAGGAGGCTTTCCTGTGGGGAGCACAAGGCTGCTACCTATTGGTAAAGCCCATCTCCCTGCAGGAGTGGAAGAAGGCTAAGCAGGCCCATAGGACCACAGCCAAGGAAGCGGCCAAGGCCACCACCACCATCCCACACTCACAACGCCAGGAGGACATGGAGACCTTCACAATGGAAGCAACTCAGGAATCCATCACCCAATCAGATTGGGAGGCCCATGCTGAATGGGCCACTCAATCTGAGGATCTGATGGGAGATTCGATCTCACCCAATCGCTGCACCCAAGCCCCAGTCAAAACTGACTTGAGACCTATCCCAACCAAAAAAATTTTTTGCCCCACTCGACAGTGCACCAAACTTATCCGCACCACAAAAAATTTGTCCGACGTCGGGAAAACAAAAAGCAAAGGCCAAAGCCAACGCGACTCTTTCTGCAAAAATTAACAAAAACCCCAATAGCGTTGCTGCTAATACCCACGCTGCTGTGAAAGCCCGTGGGGACCTGAAAGAGGCTGGTGGGCCGGGGCCCACCCCTCGCACCTAAGGTGCGATGGGGGAAACCTTCACTCTAGGGACGCTGAAAATCGCTGGACTCAAGGCCTCCCCATCCCGGGCTAGGAAACTGAGTTTTTTACAAAAAAATTTACCCATGGATATCCTGGCCATCCAGGAAACCCACTGTCCATGAGGTTCTAAGGAAGCTTGGAAAACAATGCTCCTACCATCCCTATCCTTTTGGTCAAAGCACTGTGGGGTGCTAATTCAGAAAAACAATTTTTTCAAATTTACATCTTCAGAGACATTCCTAAATGACTGAGTTCTAGTTGTCACCTTCTCATGGGCCAATGTTACACACACAATCGTCAACATTTATGCCCCAAACGGTGCACAAGAGCGTCAGGAATTTTTCTCATCGGTCAAATCCCTCCTGCTACCCCCCAATTCTTTCCTAGTTGGTGACATGAACTGTTGGCTAACCTCACCAATGGACCGGTGGCCACCCTCACCCCACGCCCCACAGGGTCACGTAGAACTACGCATTCTAAAAGCCACCCTTGGGTTAATGGATGCGCTGCCGCGACATGCCCCACTGCTCGAAAACATGACGCGTCCCCACGTCCACAACAGCCAATTAAGGTCCATGACCTGCATCGACCTTATTCTAGTGCCAGCGAAATTCCAACCCCACATCTCCCACTTCAAAACAACGAAAATGGAATTCTCTGACCACCAACTGGTCTCAATAACATACCACTTACCCATCACAGTTGCAAAGGCCCCACATTGGTGCAAAATCCCCCCAGAGCTCGCGTCACCAGGATTTTCCACGCGGGTGGAAGAGGCAACTTTAGCAAAATCGTTTGTTGCACTGTTTTGTGCGGACCCCATTTCCACATGGGCAACTTTCAAAGAGGACATCATCCGCCACTATCGCCATCTCTCCTCCAGATGCTCATGAGCCACATTTGCAGTTATCTCGCGCATGCTTGCGGAATTGGCCCACTTGGAGTCCAATATTCCAGCCCAGGATACAGCCCTGCATGGGGCTGGAAGTGGGCGGAGGCAGCAGCCCACTTCAACGCACTTGAAAGGCAACACAAACATCGGGTTTGTGTCCAATACAGGCCACATGCATCACTAAAGGTGACAAGTGCACCGCATACTTCTTCAAAAAAATTTTGCACCACGCCAGAGCACGGCCTGCACACAGGTGCGAAGAACAGATAATTCTATTGTGGACACACCAGCCGAAGTGACAATCAAAATGCAAAGATATTATTGCCGAGTTAAACCAAGCCGGACCAATTTAGCTGGCCAAAATGACAGAATTTCCTGACAGAGCTCATATCTGCAATGTTTTCCAATACCCGGAAATAATGAATTTAATTACTCCAAACAAATTATGGACTACCATTCGCGGTGCGCCAAACTGAAAATACCCAGGCCCAGATGGCATTTGATATGAGTTCTACAAAAAATATTTTGAATATATATCCCCATTGCTGCTAGCCTCACTCAACCAAAGCTGTTGGAAACACGCCTCCTACCAGGAGGACATGAGGCCTTTACGGTTACACTCTTCAAGAAAGGGGATAGGCTAGACTTAGCCAACTGGCGCCCCATTTCTCTAACAAACACAGACACCAAAATTTTAAAAAAATCATGGCTAATCATTTAGGGACTGTAGCATCTGCCACCATCTCCCCAGAACAATTCGGTTTCATCCCCAGAAGGTCGATTTGAAATAACGTGCACTCTGTGGCTAATGTGTGTCAGTCCACAGCCTCTGGGGCACTTGTATTCTTGGACCAACAAAAGGCCTATGATGGAATAAACTGGGAATACCTTAGGGCCTGCCTCCAACAATTCCGCCTACCTCCCCGCTTCATTAACTGGGTGATGCTGCTCACGGAATCTGCAACAATGGCAGTGCGCAGCCCAGGTTTCCTAACGGAAGTAGTCCGTCCTCAAAGGGGCCTGCGACAAGGGGACCCTCTTAGCCCACTCTTATACAACTTCAGCCTTGACCCACTACTGCGGAATGTGAATGCCCAACTCACTGGGGTCCATGTGCCAGGCCAAACCCCAGTCAAGATGATGGCATTTGCAGATGATTGCGTGGTGGGGGTGTCTAATAACAAAGATGCACGTGCACTTGAAGCCCTCATCCCGGAATAATCCCGGGTAAGCAACGCGGCACTGAACGCCTCCAAAACCGAAATCAGCTTCCTTGGTCGGTTTCAGAAATGCTGGGCCCCAGCAAGTAGTTCCTAACCTGGCCCATCTGCTCGCCCACGTCCACGCCTTACTAACTCAAAACACACCGCTCCTCTGGTGCTCCCCTTTGTGCCACGACCTACCATAGGACCGGTACGCCATCTGGGCGTGTGGTTGGAGGCAGGTGGATACGCGTCAGCAGTAATGGAGTGCCATATACTGGACAACGTGACGAAGCAAATCGCCTCTCTCAGAGCCCACCCTACTACCCTCACTGGCAGGGTTGTTCTTGCCAACTCTATGCTCCTATCCAAAGTCTGGTTTGGAGCCCATGCCATCCCCATCTCCCCAAGCTTCTTCAAATCCCTGTATGCTTTGCTACAAGGTTGGCTTTGGTCAGGCCGCCCTCCATCAGTACGGCTAGAGGTCATGTTTGTCCCTCATCATCATGGTAGCATGGGCCTACTTGACTTAAAAGACCATGCCGCCAAGATCTTGGGCACCTGGATTGCGGCCATCACTGCTCCTACACTCCCATCCCAACACTGTTCCCATGTGGCCCGCTCCAACTTCTCCTGAGCCTTGGGCCTCAACAATCCTTCAAACCCCCACTCCCTGATGAAATACCTCGCATCACACACATCAGCCACAGGTCCTCACGGGACCAAAACCCACTACAAACGAATCCTACTCACCATGCGAAGCGCAGAGTGGAGAATTCGTATTAGTGGACATACAACCTGAAGAGGCCGCCCCTCTCCTCAGTTCACACAAGAGGTACAGGGGCTACCCATCCATGATGGCGTGATCCCCATTCGACCCCAAGTCCTATCCAGGGTGGACTACCTGGACATGATGGACATCCCTTATTCCACTGAGACCCAAAAGACTATCTGGAAATACGCACACCATCCTCTGTTGCAGCCTCAAGTCCGCTCCCATGTGTGGCGCTGCCTGAGGCAGGTGTATCATACAGCTGAGCGCTCTAACGCTTTACACTCATCCTGTGTCGTGTGTGGCCAGTATGGAACGCTGTTCCACCGCCTGGAGAAGTGCCCCACCTCTAAAGTAATATGGCGCGAAGTCCAACGTCTGCTAGGCCAGGATCAAATACATCCCTTCAGTCTGTCAAGAGATATGTTTGCTTCATCAATGGCCTCCCCCTCCCACCCTCCCTCCATGCTCTGGTGGTTGCAATCGCCATGTGGACTATCCACACGATTGTCTTGGATGCCATCGCTGGATCCATCCCCACCCTCCCTGAAGCTGTCCACAGATTCTGGTCTCATTTGGTGGATCACTTTCAAGCGTGGATGTTTGGATATCTCCCACCGCGTCACCGACAGCTGGTCTCCTCCTGGTTCCCAGTCTGGCTCATCAAATCAGACCCCTTCCTCCACACGTGCTCAATAGTGGCTACGGCCCCTTCACACGTTCCCTCCCCTCCCCATAAGTGGCATTCCCGCTGGCAACAAGAGATAGCATCGCTTCTCTGGGGTGCCCCCCTGGTACAAAGTTTTGTCTCGTCTGAGTCATATTCGGAAGTGTCCGTCCCATGGTCGGCCTTCCCCGCAATAAATTTAAAATTTTAAAAGGGTGACAAGTTGGACCTGGCCAACTGGCGCCCAATTGCACTCTCCAACACTGACACAAAAATTCTAACAAAAATTCTAGCAGCTAGATTAGGCGCATTTGCATCTGACGTCCTATCACCCAACCAGTTTGGGTTTATACCAGGGCGTTCAATATGGTACAACATACATCCTGTTGCAAACATTTGCCAATCCAAAGCAACTGGTGCCCTGGTCTTCTTGGATCAGGAAAAGGTGTATGACCGTGTTAGCTGGCCATACTTAGAAGAATGTCTACATGCCTTCAAACTCCCACCAAGATTCATAAAATGGGCGATGCTCCTAACAGAATATGCAACCATGGCTGTATGCGGCCCTGGATTCCTAACAAACAATATCAAACCACACAGAGGGCTCAAACAAGGGGATCCCCTTAGGCCACTGCTATGCAATTTCAGCTTTGACCTGCTCCTCCGCGTAACTGACTTACGTCTCATGGGTATAACCGCACAAGGACAACCAACAGTCAAGATACTGGCCTTTGCAGATGTCTGCGTAGCAGGTATAGCAAACAATGAAGATGCCTGACAGCTGGAACACACTCTAGAGGAATACTCCAAGGTGAGCAATGCATTGCTCAACAAAAGGAAGACATAAATCATCCTCTTGGGCAAATACACAAACAATTGGGCCACAACATCAGAACCTCACACCAACACTCAAAGAAAAAACCCAATTATTTTACCTTTTGCAACACCTCCCACCACCACTCCTGTCCAACACCTTGGAATTTAGCTAGAATCAGGGGGATATGCTAATGAGACAATGGAAAGTAACCTGTTACAACGGGTATCAAAACGCGTAGCCTCCCTCAAGGGGAGAACCCCAGGACTAACAAAATGAGTTACAGTTGCTAACTCGCTCATCCTCCCAATACTATGGTACCAGGCCCATGCGATAGTCTTCTCACCTACCTTTATAACCTCAATTCGCGCGCTTATCCAGGGCTGGCTGTGGCCTGGCTCTCACCCTCCTATACAGATGGAAACACTATTTTGCCCACGCTCAAGCGGAGGCATGGGACTAATAGATTTTGAGAGCCATGCCAATCACATCCTAAGTACCTGGATAAAGGAAACGCTTGCTCCAGATCTCCCGCAACAACATTGGTCCAGAGCAGCAAGGACTAAATTTGCACAGGCGCACAAATTAACCAACCCACATAGTCCACCCAGACTACTTTCATACCTTGCCAAGCACCCTACTGCAACAGGTCCGCATGGAACCTCCCCTCATTTCAAACATATCCTCCAAACTATCCGCCGTATGGGATGGACCGTAGAGAACACTGGCACTGTGCAGGAAGGGGACGACCCAGCCCCCAATTCAAAATTAAGAAACCCAGTAAACCACCCCAGAGGGATATGCTCGCAACAACCCCAAGCATAGCTAGGATAGAATACCTAGATATGCTGGACATTCCCTATGATTTAAACACACAGAAAGCAATGTAGAAAATGACACACCACCCACTCCTACAGCCAAGGATAAGAGCAAACGCCTGGCGCTGTTTGAGAAGGACCTATAGGACGGCGGACCGCTCCAACTCCCTCCACAAAAGATGTGCAGTATGTGGAGGAGAGGGATCCCTACATCACCGCCTGGAAACATGCCCCCCAACTAAATCTATATGGCAGGAAGTTGCACGCCTGCTCAAGATTAAAACGAACAGGAATTCTTGATATCAAAAAGTATCTTCGTGCTCCATATTGAGTCACCAATCCCATCTACCCTCCGCTCCCTAATAATACCCATTGCAATGTGGATAATACACACAATTGCATTAGATGCGTTCAAGGGCACAGTCCCAACCATTCATAGGATTATTAACAGATTCAATGTCCACTTACTAGAGCACTTCCAAGCCTGGCTCTATGGGTATATGAGACCAAGACAAAAAGCGCTCATAGAATCATGGTTCCCACTCTGGTTCCTCCACACAGACCCTTTCCTTCACACCTGCTCCATAGCAGGGGAAACCCCCTCGGAGTATTGTACCAACCCCCATACCTGGCAGTCCCGCTGGCAACAGGGGTAACTTGAGTACCCTGGGGTGCCAATTTTTATATTTGTTAGCTATTCTCTTAGTTTCACATATATTCAGTAATGTCTGTCCCCTGGTCAGCTTACCTCGGGTAAATAAAATCAGGATTGTGAGGTGAGAACAATATTTTGAAGTTGGGGAGGTCATTAAATCTAGTTTCCTTTTTGCTTCAAAATTAAAAACTAAAACCAAATTTGAATTTTTAAAAAGTACAAAAAATAGCTGCTCTATTGATCCAAAACTTATCAATGTTGATGCAATCAACGCCTGCTGCTCTAGCTTGGGGTGGTGGTGTGTCAGCATCTGGTGTATTTTGGCCACTGCTGAAGCACGCCGGGGCAGCTCTGCTAGCTCTCCTAACATTACTGGGCGTTATGTCCCCCTCAGGACTTGGCCCACCATCTTGAAAACTCCCAGGCGGTGCTACAGAGCCCTTTGGTGCTCCCATAGAGCAATTTGCAATTCAGGCTCCAGACTTTATATGAAATCTCTTCCCATATGCGAGTGTGGCCATCATTGAGATGTCTACAGCAATTTTTGAATCTTCTATATATTGACTTTCACCCCTTTAAGGGGTATTTTTACCTTGACTTATTCTCTGAAGACAATGCAAAGGCAGCAGCCAAGCTGCCATTAGTTTATAAAAAATACCCCTCTACCATTTAAACCCAGCTCCCAGATGAGGCCACTTTGGTGGTCCAGTTCTCCAGATTAACCTCCCATCTTTCCCTGAACGCCTCCACTACAAACTCATGGAGGGTTTGGCCATTTATAGTGCAGACCCTGTGATGCAGCTCGTGGTTCCCAATGGGGGAGATCATTTGGCAGGACTTGCGCCTTTGTGAAAATCCACCCATTTCATCATAATTACCACCTCATAATCCCCACCCGCACTGTAATCAGATCTGCCTTTAATCAAAATTCTGTGCACGTGTTGAGAATGGCCACAAAATTTGCTCCTTGTGCTTTGAGCTTAACCACTTGAAGCACAAGTTCTCAACAGCTTCTACCTTCACTGCTTCTGAAACATCTCCCTCTGGTGTTATGCTGGCGGCTTCTTTACCCCGTTTTTTGAATGAGGCTTAATCCTTCTGCCCCCCACCTCAGGAGAACCTGGTGCTGCTCCCAAGGCAGCGGCCAATCAAATCAAAATTTAAGCATTTAAAAAATAATTTGACCAGAATATTGAATCCTTGTTGATGGCTGAACCAGTTTCAGCTGAGCAGAAGTGGTTGATCACAGATGGCAATAATCTTCTACCACCGCTTCAATTCCTGTGGCTGGCCCCACTTTGGCTGAATCCAATTTATTCAAGACTCTCGAATGGATTGATAAGAACGAATGGCTGTATTATATGAAGCCGGATTTGGCTTAGGAGGTTTTCTTTATTAATCTTTCCAATTCACATCTCGCCGTTTTTGCCCTCAAAGCGGTTTTCCTATCTATATAAATATAATTAAAATTGCGGTTGAAGCTGCAGCTGCTCCTGCCAACACCCTACTCAACCAGAATCTGCATTTGGCGATGGAACCCATTGTTGAGGTTATTCCTATCCCAAAGTTACCCATTTAATGAAGAAGATGTAAAATATGATCTTGAGAAGCTCGTTTTTAGTGAGCCATTCTTGCGTTGATGCATCAAAAACTTTTCTGTTTGACTTCAACTTTCCCCAAATCTGCCAGCACATCAAGTCATTCACTTATGTGCCTGCTATCATCACTTTTGCAGAGCATCAAAGTACATGATATGTTGAGGCGATGAACACTGGCAGCCTCAAAAGCAAGAAACCCTACAATTATACTGACTTACGCCTCATGTCGCCGATGCTCCTACCCCGATGTTGTCCACCATGGTCCACCAGCTAAAATGGGCACAAACAAGAGTTTCCCCAAAGCTTCCTCACCTTATGATATGGATTCCTAGGCTGTTAGCTTAGGTAACATATTAAACTTATTTTATTTATGATGATCCCTTTGTTTGGCTTATTTGAAAATAAAGATGCGTGGTGGCTCCCCCTTTTGGGTTGGGCACCATTAGTGCTAAAAAGGGAGGTCACTGATGCTAGGGTTCATGGCTGTCTTCTACTAAGCATGTCTAGCAAGACATCCAAGGTCCCTTTAATAAACTCATACTTAGAGTCTAAGTCACATAGATCAGAATTTATGTGGGCTTAGTGGTGAGCAAGTTTCTACGGTTTTCTGTAAAACATAAGAGACTGATGGGCCTTGTGCACAAAAAACTCATGATGTGCTCCTTGGTAGAGGTAGCGCCAGAGAGTCAAAGACAAAGACGCAGTCACCAATTCTATCTCATAGATTGCCCAGGACTTCTCCATTGATAAAAATTTTGAGAAAAGTAAGCAACCAGATGTTCCACCACATCATGCTGTTGGAGGAGCACAGCACCCACAGCAATTGAAGATGCATCAAAAGCCACAATAAAATGATTAAATGTAAATACATGTATTAGAACTAGCGCAGTAAATAGGATCTCTTGATGGACTTAAAAGCCTTCTGGCACTTGCTTGTTCACTTAAAACTCGGTATTCTTACCAGTTAGTTAGGTCAGAGGTACCGCCAATATGAGCAAGAGCGGGGGAAAACTTCTTGAAGAAGATCACTGTTAACTTTTGGTGGTTTAAGTTGAACCTGCTAAACTGGTTGAACAGGTAAGGCCCTGTGAGCAACAGATGAGTGATATAATGATCGCTGATCCTTGATAAATAAAAAGATTAAAATTCATATTTTATCTGGGGAAGGCGACCATGAGATGGACACTTCTGATATTTAATACTAATTAAGCACTAATAAACTATAGACACCACAGAGAAATTAAACTTTCTCATGTTGCCATCAAGAATGGCAATTAAAGGAAGAGGGGTATTGTGAGTAGAGGCTTGCACCATTATTGAGCACATATGAAGGAAAGGGTCTGAAGTGATGAACCATACTGGAAACAGGATGAGACCAAAAGTCACTGACTAGATGGCAGATAACTATACAACCCTGCTTTAAAATGGTCCATAATATGTGACTGGAATCGTCGTACAGCTTCCTGTAGGGTGGGAGTATAGCCTCAAATGGCATCTAGGACGACTTTGTGGATAGTCTACATAGTGATTGCAACCACCAAGGCTCAAAGAGAAGGCCATATAGGAGAATTTGAGGAGAAGGCGAAGATGTTCCTAGAGATGCTGAAGGGATTTGTTTGCTCATGGCAAAAGAGATGCTGAACCTTTTGCCAAATCGCTTTTGACGGAGGGCACTCTTCCAGGTGGTGGACCAAAGTCCCATATTGGTCACACACAACACATGAAGAATGTGATGCGCTGAATTGCTCTGCAGTATGAGATACCGTTTCAAGCTGCGCCACACATGGGAACAAACTTGTGGCTGTAAAAGAGGGTAATGGGTGTACTTCCAGATGTATTTCTGGGTTTCTAAGGAGCAGGGGATGTCCAACATGTCCAGATAATCCACTCTGGTCATGAAAGGGGACCTCCTTGGTATCAAACTGTTCAGAAAGGCTTGTCCTTGTACTTTCTGTGTGAATCGTGGAGTAGGGCGACCCCTCTGGGCGGTGTGCCCAGTGATGCAAAATCTCCACTCAACACTCCGCATGGAGAAGAGAATTCGTTTGAAGTTGGGTGACATCCCATGTGGGACACAGCAGAGTGATGTGAGGCAGGATATTTTAACAGAGAATGGGGGTGTGAAGGATTGCTGAGCCCAGGCACGGAAAAAAGTGGGCTGCACGTGACCAGTGTTGGGCTTAGAGTGTGGGGTTGGTGACAGCAGTGATCCAGGTGCCATGTATTTTAGTGGCATGGGCCTCAAAGTTGAGCAATCCCATACCAATATTATGGCGAGGGCCAAACAAGACATCCAGGTGCACTGGCGGTGGTCAACTTAACCAAAGCCACCCTTGCAGGAGAGCGTATAACGAGGTGAAGAAAGATGAGGAAAAGGCGATAGTATAGGCCACAAACCAGAATTTGGACAGGATCATAGATTGTCCAAAACAACCCAGCCTAGGATGGTAGTTTGGTGGGCTCTGAGGGAGGCGATGCATTTAGTGACATTGTCCTGAATATGGTACTCCATCACCGATGAGGTGTACCCTCCTGCCTCCAGCCACACACCCAAATGGTGTACCGGACCAGAAGTGTATTTAGGTACAAAAGGGAGCACCTGGGGGGCGGAAAGGAGTGGGTGGGGCTGTAAGTTGAGGGGAACATCCTTTCTGCATGGATCATGTGATTTTCCCATTTCCTAAAAAAGGGTCTGAAGAGGGCAGCTGTAACCCTCATCACACAGGGTGACCTCACCCATGTGGTAGATGAGCGCTGGGCTACAGTGCTCCTTCTAAAGAAATGAAAAAGAAATGTCTCCGCTGGTCCCCAATCTTACATCTGAAGATTTATTTCACAATTAGAGAATATCTATGTTCCAAAATCATCATAAACTATCATCCTCACGAACAAGATGGACTCTATAAAGCCAATGGTGCAAAGTCCTCATAAAGCAGAGTCAAAATGTTCGAAACATATGGGATTTGAGCCCAATGGATGCGTAACTCATAGCCAAAAGGGGATAAATAATGAATTCTCAGTTGTAATTGCCAATGACATTGAGCCATCGAGCAGTACAATTGCCAACCCTAAATTCTTCTTGAAATTGTTGGGTCTTGTCCCTGACAGGCATATATCACCATTGGAGATTGTTGCTAATAATTTGAAACCCTCATCACAAAAATTGGGATCATTGCTCCTGAAATCCAGCTTGGGTGAAAAAACGCCTGGCGAATGGGCATGAGCAGGTTGGTTATCCTGAACCCATTTCCAACCCATTAGGACCATCCTTATGTGGGGTGGACCTGGGGGATTCCCGTTGCCCAGTAACCAAACGCTGTCAGCTAACCACCATAAATGCAGTAAAGCTTTGGGTCAGGCGTTCATGTGTGAACTGATAGTGACTTGGCCCACTGCTAATTCTTTTTGATATTGGTTCATATTGAAGTCAATATTTCCCCCTCCATCATAAACTCGCTGGGTTAGGTCAAAATTTGAGGGTCCCAATGCATGCTTTGACAAAACTACAAAATTGAACACTATTTAATCAGTTTCTTTGCATTGAGGAAATTTTTGGTCAATTTTTATAAAACTTTTACTAAAAATCCCTATACTAATTCCAGTTTTTTATTATGTTCAAATTTAAACCTTCCTTCCTGCCTATATTTCCACAACCCACGGGGCCTATGGCCATGTTCACCCGGTTCTTTGCTAGGTTCCTATACACAACTATGGCTCATTAACACTTGTAAACAAATTACACCCTGGTTATTTAATAGTCGTGCAAGTAGCAGTGTCACTGGCATTTTGACTTGTCATTTGGGTGCTTCGGCACCTTAGTTGGCATGTTGTTCTAAAATCAACTTGCTAACTTCTTGACAGGATCAAGCGAACCCATGAACAAGCTGCTGAAGCAGGTAGGAAACGAGGTGCTGGTGACCAGCGGGCTTGGAACTGACCAAGGTGAATGATTTCAGTTTCAAAGGCGTTAATTGCAGAGTTACATACCTTGGAGTAAACCTGGATAGTATCCTCTAGCACGTGTGCATCTTGGTTGTTAGAAACCATAACACACAATAATCAGCAGACGCCAGCATCTTAACTGGTGCTTGGCCTTGCACATGGACACCAGTAAGGCGGACATTAAAATTTTGTAAAAGTGGGTCGAGGCTGAAGTTGTACAAGAGTGTAATTAAATGGTCCCCTTGGCAGAGTCCCCTTTTTGGGTAAACTACATCAGTGAGGAAGCCATGGACATGCATAGCCATTGTGGCAGATTTCTTAAGCAACATCACACAATTAATGAATTGATGAAGGAGGTGGAACTTGTGGAGGCAGGCTTTGAGGTAATCCAAGTTGACCCTATCATAAGTTTTCTACTGATCTAAGAAAACAAGCACCTTAGTAGCCGTGGATTGGCAGGCGTTGGCTACAGTGTGTATGTTGTCCCATATAGACCGCTTAGGAATGAAACCAAATTGTTCAGAGGAGATAATATTAGAGGCAACTTCCCCAGGCGGTTGGCTATAATTTTAGTAAATAAATTGATATTTGTTTGTAAGTGAAAAAGGGCCCCAGTTGGCCAAGTCCAACTTATCCCCATTCTTATACAGCGTTATTGTGAAAGCCTCCTGGTCCCCAGAAAGTAGGCGCATTTCTAACAGACACTGAGTCATTGAGGAAAGCAACAAAGAGGAGAAATAATTAGAAATATCTCTTATAGAACTCAAAAGGAATCCCATCTGGACCTGGACATTTCCTGTGCGGTTCACCATAAATGGCATACCTGAGTTCATCCCAAGAAATAAAAATATCAACTTTAGATAACGGGAAATGGTGCTGATAATTGCACTTTTGAGAAATTTGCCAATTTTGGTCAGTTCACCTGAATTTGGAGTGATACATTATAGAGTAATAATTTTGATCTTCGATTTCCACTTCAGCTGAAGTATCTGTGATGGAGTGGTCCAGCCGCCTCACCTGTGTGCAGGTCAAGCTCTGTCACGGTGCAAATAATTTTCAGAAAAAATAGGTGGAGAATGTGTCATCGCCGTTATATTTTTGCCTTATACTGCACACAAACAAGATTTTTGTGCTACCTTGCCAGAACATTGATGTGAGTTGACACCTCTGCCCACTTGCGACCCCAAGCAGGGCTGTAGCCTGCAGCAGAGACATTAGACTCCAGGTGGTCCACTTCAGCAAGCGTGTGCATAATGACCGCTGAGGAAGCCTGAGAGTGATGCAATGGGAGATGGTGTGCCTGGCGGATAGTGTTCACTTTGAAGGCTGACCAGGTAGTAAGTGGTTCCGCACAGAACGGTGTGGTAAATTCCAGTGCTGAAGTTTTGGTGTCCACCCATGAGGAATACCTGGGCAATGTGATCTCAGATGGACAAAGTTTGCACCACATTAGAACCTGTGTGGCTTGGTGCGCAAAGGAAAAAGAAATCAACACCTGCCTGTGGTCAGAGAAATCAATTTTTATCATTATAAATTGTGAAAACTGAGACCAAAAGTTCAACAGGGCAAGAATAAGGTCAATGCGGGACATAGACCTCAGCTGACCATTGTGAGTTGGGGATGGGACTTGATGGGGAGCAGCGGTGCATATTTAGGCAGGGTATCAAACAGCTCCAATGTGGCTTATAACGCGAAGTTCTACATGCCACTGTGGGGGGCAGGCGCAGAAGGCCAGCGGTTGGTGGCCAGGTTGGTCCAGCAGTTCATGTCACCTACCACAAATGTATAAGAAGGAAGTGGGAGTAAAGTGATGGTTGAGAGAAATTCCCAGTTAGCCCTCGCACATGTTGGGCATAAATATTAATGATTTGTCCACTTCGTTGTCCCATAAAAAGGACACCACAAGACACGGCTATTAAGATAAGAATGTCTTAATATAGATTAAAATTATGGGTTGCATATATAAGCACCCCACAGTGTGGTGACCAAAAAGAAAGGGAGAAGAAAAGCATGGTTGCCCATTTTTCTTTGCATCGTGAAGACAGTGGGTTTCCTGAATGGCCAGGATGTCCATAGGTAAATAATGCTTTTAAAACTCAGTTATCTAGCCTGAGATGGCGAGGCCTTGAGTCCAGCAATGTTCAACGTCCCTATTGTAAAGGCTCCCCTCATCACACCTTAGGTGAACGGGAAGGGCCCTCTTGGCCTTCCTTTGCCACATTCTCAATATCGGCAGCAGCTCTAGACTGCAAGTCATACCTAATTGCATCTTTGAGGTTATTCTTTACAGAGGGTTTAGGCTTAGGTTTTTTGGCATTTGTTGATTTGGTATGGACTTTTAAATTGCTGTGCGCCTGAGGTGCATCATCAGAGGTTGACAGAAATTTAGGAGGGAAATAGGTGTTAGAATTGCTTTTAATCGAGGCTTGGTAAATTTCCTCATGTAAATCAGACTCACCCATCGAGTCATCAGGTTGGTAGGCCCAATCTGAATGGTAAATGGATTCATGAGCTGCATCAACAGTGAATGACTCAATATTATCCTGTGTCTGGACAGGCGGGATCACAGACGCAGCCATGGCCGCTGCCTTAGCTCTGCTCTGTGGGCCTGCTTGGCCTCCTTGCGCTCTTGCAGGGACACAGGTTTGACCTGAATGTAACTCTCCTGTTCGCCCCATGGAAAGTGGCATCAGTGTCTATAGCCTGTTCATAATGGGCTCTGCACTGCCCATTGCGCCCAGGAGAATCTCATTTTGTGTGATGCCTTCCTTGGCAGGGCAGGTGTGGAAATTGTGGCTAAAAGCTTGACAAAAGTTGCAGATAGGGGGTGCGCTATCCACTGTGATGTGAAATGGTTGAGATTCTTGCCCATCAACGAACACAACTGTGGTGTGAAGGGATTTGGGGAAAGTCTTCCACAATGACTTCAGATAGGGTGATCACTGCATCTGCGTTGCCCATGCACAGGTCCAGCATGAGCATAAAACTTTTCATTTTGATGGAGTGAATTTCCTCATTGTCAAAATTCTAACCAGATGGAATCCTTTAATGATTAATCGCTACTTGGGATGATATGTCCAATCCTGGCGGAATGGCTTATTGACTAAATTTCGTGGTGTTTGCTATGATTGCTAGGTAGTTGCTCCCCAAATTGGGTAGAGCTGAATCAAAGTATTCCACTAAGTTTGGAAGATAGGATCAATTGGAGCCAATTGCTGGCGGGAATAATTATATAATTATTATCGGTGACTAATAGCTGAGGATGATCCACTTAAATTGACTATACAATGTCAGTGGATCCAACAATTATGAGTTTGAGGTGGCTGAGGTTGTTTCTGGCACCTCATTTATTATAGTCAATTATCGCCTAAATATGGTGATTCCTAAATTAATTGACTGAGATGAGTCAAGATGATATGTCACTGAGATGCTAAGATATTCCAAGTCAAACCCAAGTGACCAAAGCTGTTTATGGCGCCTTATCATCAACTCAAAGGTCAAATCCAAATTGACGTTTATTTATATTAACTAATTATATAGCTCACCAGCGACTTAAGGCCAAGGATGAGCCAAAACTAATAATTTGGACATTGGGAAGGATGGGCGAGAGGGTTGACTCCAGGGAAGAGAATAGCACAGAGGAAGGCTGAGTGAGTGGCTGTATGGAAGAACCAGCGGAAGAGCCAATAGGTCAGTGGTGGGCGCAGTAGCCCTTTTGTAAAAAGTATTGATACCTGGAGCTTACTTTCAGTAGATCTCCTTTTGCTCATTCTTCTTTTATGATTTAATTTTATATTTATTTCGTTGTTTGGGATTGAGGCTGGGGAATCCATGAATAGTGCGGGTGATATGCCAAGGGGTCATTTGGCGCTTCTGGCCCCATGCCTAAGGTAAAACAGCAAGGGCCAACCAGTCTTCATACTGGTTGGCCTGCCAACTAGCACAGCCCATAGCCAATTTTCTGACATCCGTAGTGTTTAAGTACATCCTTAAAAGGAGCTCCATCACTGTGCGCTTTATTTTAGTAGGGAGGAAGTTGAAGGTTACAAAAATTTGATTTTATTTGGTCCACTGAATATGCATTATCTTGACCAACCATTGACCATCCATGAGGTCAACTGCATGCACCGGTGCAGCTTTGTCAGCTGCTTGTTTATTTTTGAACCTGAGATCCAACCAACCTCAGGTCATGGAGTGCAGTGTGATGTATACCACTTTCAGGAATGGTTGTGCACATCTCCACGGAAATTTTCCCTATGTGCCATTTGATTGATATCCAGGATAAAATGAACCCTGTGCTCCGCTGACAACAAGGCTGGGAATGGAAAATTATTGATGAACTGGGTACATTTCATTTGCCAGGAAAAGTTCTGGGGAAATACTAACCGCTGGTTTTTTACTTTTATCTAGGCTGCTGGTGTCACTGGGGCGTTTACAAATTTTGGATGGTGTGGAGCCCAATCCTGTGCCTTTACTTTACTTATCCAACTTTTACCTGAAATTGTGTGCACACTAATTTTCTCAAAGAGATTATCAAACTTATTTAGTCTTGAATTGAATTTGTTGCAATTAGCGATTGCAAAAAGAGAGAAAATTTGATAAATAAAACTAAAGTAGTATAATAAGGAGCTATCGCCCCACAGAAACCAGTTAACTAGTAATATATAAACAGACTGCTTCTGCTAACGTTTCCTACTCTTTAAAATCTTAAAAAGACCCTTTTCCAACTTTTCTTTCTCGTTGCAAACACTTTTGCAACCTATTCAATTCAAGACTAAATCTAGTTTGATAATCTCATAGAGGGGATTAGTCTGCGCCCATGTCTGGGAGCAGTTGGGCAAGCAAGGCAAGAGGAGCAGGCGGAAGGCCCGCGGCCTCTAACGTTTGAAAACGCCCCGGAGAATCTGGCGGAATAGAAAAAAATCTAAAAAACTGGCGGTCACAATTTCCCCAGAGATACTCGCGTGGCAAGCACGATGCACCCAGTACATCAATATGGCACATTCCCAGCCACTTTTGTCGGTGGAATTTGGAGTTCATGTATATCTGGACATCCAAAAAACAGCCCTATGGGAAAAATTTTGTGAAGATGTACACAAAATTTTCCTGACCGCAGTGTACGTTGCACCTCACTCCATGTTGCGCGGTTGGCTGGACCTAGGTTTTGAAAGCAAAATAGCAGCAGATGAGGCTGCAGCGGTGCGCGTAGTGGTCGACCTCCCCAAAGGGCAACGGGTCATCAAAACTAAATGCACCAGATGGACAAAATCAAACCAAATTTTCCTCACGTTTGACTTTTTGCCTACTACGGTAAAGCGTGACATTTTGGAGCAACACCTGAAAGATGGTCTCGCCATATATGGCGAAATACAATCTTTTGAAATGCAACGTTTCACGCTGATGCCACACCTGTGCACCAGCAAAGCCATTGCAGTTCTGACCCCAACTGAGGAGATTGCGAAGGACCTAACCCAGATCCCGCACTCCACCTTTATTGATATTGCAGGGCACACCACCCACCCATTCCAGGTAACCGTGGACAGCGCGCCCCCCATTTGCACCCACTGTGATGCGTTCGGCCATAAGGCACATGCGTGTCCCATTAAAGAGGGCGTTACATTCCAAGAGCACCCCTCAGCGGCCATGGCCAGCGGAGAGGCGCACTATGAACCAACCGCAAGCACCAAAGAGGCTTTCCCGTGGGGAGCACAAGGCTGCTACCTATTGGTAAAGCCCATCTCCCTGCAGGAGCGGAAGAAGGCCAAGCAGGCCTGTAGGGCCGCGGCCAAGGAAGTGGCCAAGGTCACCACCACCATCCCACACTCACAACGCCAGGAGGACATGGAGACCTTCACGGCGGAAGCAACTTGGGAATCCATCACCCAATCAGATTGGGAGGCCCAAGCTGAACAGGCCACTCAATCTGAGGATCCGATGGGAGATTCAATCTCACCCAATTGCTGCACCCAAGCCCCGGTCAAAACTGACTTGAGACCTATCCCAACCAAAAAAAATTTTTTTGCCCCACTCGATGGTGCACCGAACTTATCCGCACCGCAAAAAATTTGTCAGACGTCGGAAAAACAAAAAGTGAAGGCCAAAGCCAACACGACTCTTTCCACAAAAATTAACAAAAACCCCAATAGCGTTGCTGCTAATACCTGCACTGCTGTGAAAGCCCGTGGGGACCTGGAAGAGGCTGGTGGGCCAGGGGGCCCACCCCCTCGCACCTAAGGTGCAATGGGGGAAACCTTCACTCTAGGGATGCTGAATATCGCCGGACTCAAGGCCTCCCCATCCTGGGCTAGGAAACTGAGTTTTTTACAAAATAATTTACCCGTGGATATCATGGCCATCCAGGAAACCCACTGTCCATGAGGTTCCGAGGATGCTTGGAAAACAATGCTCCTGCCATCCCTATCCTTTTGGTTGAAGCACTGTGGGGTGCTAATTCAGAAAAACAATTTTTTCAAATTTACATCTTCAGAAACATTCCTAAATGACCGAGTTCTAGTTGTCACCTTCTCATGGGCCAATGTTTCACACACAATCGTCAACATTTATGCCCCAAATGGTGCACAAGAGCGTCAGGAATTTTTCTCATCGGTCAAATCCCTCCTGCTACCCCCCAATTCTTTCCTAATCGGTGACATGAACTGTTGGCTAACCTCACCAACGGACCAGTGGCCGCCCAACCCCATGCCCCACAGGGTCACGTAGAACTACGCGTTCTAAAAGCCACCCTTGGGTTAATGGATGCACTGCCGCGACATGCCCCACTGCTCAAAAACATGACGCGTCCCCACATCCACAACAGCCAATTAAGGTCCATGACCCGCATTGACCTTATTCTAGCACCGGCGAAATTCCAACCCACATCTCCCACTTCAAAACAACAAAAATGGAATTCTCTGACCACCGACTGGTCTCAATAACATACCACTTACCCATCACAGTTGCAAAGGCTCCACATTGGTGCAAAATCTGCCCCCCAGAGCTTGCGTCACCAGGATTTTCTACGTGGGTGGAAGAGGCAACTTTGGAAAAATTGTTTGTTGCACCGTTTTGCGCGGACCCCATTTCCATATGGGCAACTTTCAAAAAAGACACCATCTGACACTATCACCATCTCTCATCCAGACGCTCACGAGCCACATCGGCAGTTATATCATGCGTGCTGGTGGAATTGGCCCACTTGGAGTCCAACATTCCAGCCTCAGGATATAGCCCTGCATGGGGCCAGAAGTGGGCGGAGGCAGCAGCCCACCTCAACGCACTTGAAAGGCAACAAAAACATCAGGTTTGTGTCCAATACAGGGCCACATGCATCACTAAAGGCGACAAGTGCACCGCATACTTCTTCAAAAAAATTTTGCACCACGCCAGAACGTGGCCTGCACACAGGTGCGAAGATCGGATAATTCTATCATGGACACACTGGCCGAAGTGGCAATCAAAATGCAAAGATATTACTCTGAGTTATACCCAGCCAAACCAATTCAGCCAGCCGAAATGGCGGAATTTCTCGACAGAGCTCATATCTGCACCATTTTCTGATACCCGGAAATAATGAATTTAATTACTCCAAACAAATTATGGACTACCATTCACGGTGCGCAAAAACTGAAAATGCCCAGGCCCAGATGGCATTCCATATGAGTTCTACAAAAAATATTTAAATATATATCCCCATTGCTGCTAGCCTCACTCAACCAAAGCTGTTGGAAACACGCCTCCTACCAGGAGGACATGAGGCTTTTACAGTCACACTCTTCAAGAAAGGGGATAGGCTAGACTTAGCCAACTGGCGCCCCATTTCTCTAACAAACACAGACACCAAAATTTTAATAAAAATCATGGCT
The DNA here is from genome assembly GCA_022478985.1 of Massospora cicadina. NCBI lineage: Eukaryota > Fungi > Entomophthoromycota > Entomophthoromycetes > Entomophthorales > Entomophthoraceae > Massospora > Massospora cicadina. The sequence goes on along the minus strand of JAKSZP010001618.1, from coordinate 34,891 downwards.
AATCATTTAGGGACTGTAGCATCTGCCACCATCTCCCCAGAACAATTGAGTTTCATCCCCAGAAGGTCGATTTGAAATAACGTGCACTCTGTGGCTAATGTGTGTCAGTCCACAGCCTCTGGGGCACTTGTATTCTTGGACCAACAAAAGGCCTATGATAGAGTAAACTGGGAATACCTTAGGCCTGCCTCCAACAATTCCGCCTACCTCCCCGCTTCATTAACTGGGTGATGCTGCTCACGGAATCTGCAACAATGGCTGTGCGCGGCCCAGGTTTCCTAACAGAAGTAGTCCATCCTCAAAGGGGCCTGCGACAAGGGGACCCTCTTAGCCCACTCTTATACAACTTCAGCCTTGACCCACTACTGCGAAATGCGAATGCCCAACTCACTGGGGTCCATGTGCCAGGCCAAACCCCAGTCAAGATGATGGCATTTGCAGATGATTGCGTGGTGGGGGTGTCTAATAATAAAGATGCACGCGCGCTTGAAGCCCTCATCCAGGAATATTCCCAGGTAAGCAACGCGGCACTGAACACCTCCAAAACCAAAATCATCCTCCTTGGTCGGTTTCAGAACTGCTGGGCCCCAGCAAGTAGTTCCCAACCCAGCCCAGCTGCTCGCCCAAGTCCACGCCTTACTAACTCAAAACACACCGCTCCACTGGTGCTCCCCTTTGTGCCGTGACCTACCATAGGACTGGTACGCCATCTGGGCGTGTGGTTGGAGGCAGGAGGATACGCGTCAGCAGTAATGGAGGGCCATATACTGGACAACGTGACGAAGCGAATCGCCTCTCTCAGAGCCCACCCTACTACCCTCACTGGCAGGGTTGTTCTTGCCAACTCTATGCTCCTATCCAAAGTCTGGTTTGGAGCCCACGCCATCCCCTTCTCCCCAAGCTTCTTCAAATCCCTGTATGCTTTGCTACAAGGTTGGCTTTGGTCAGGCCGCCTCCACCAGTACGGCTAGAGGTCATGTTTGGCCCTCATCATCATGGTGGCATGGGCCTACTTGACTTTGAAGCCCATGCCGCCAAGATCCTAGGCACCTGGATTGCGGCCATCACTGCTCCTACACTCCCATCCCAACACTGGTCCCGCGCAGCCCGCTTCAACTTCTCCCGAGCCTTGGGCCTCAACAATCCATCAAACCCCCACTCCCTGATGAAATACCTCGCATCACACACATCAGCCACAGGTCCTCACGGGACCAAAACCCACTACAAACGAATCCTACTCTCCATGCGAAGCGCAGAATGGAGAATTCGTATTAGTGGACATACAACCCAAAGAGGCCGCCCCTCTCCTCAGTTCACAAAAGAGGTACAGGGCTACCCATCCATGATGGCGTGATCCCCATTCGACCCCAAGTCCTATCCAGGGTGGACTACCTGGACATGATGGACATCCCTTATTCCACTGAGACCCAAAAGACTATCTGGAAATACGCACACCATCCTCTGTTGCAGCCTCAAGTCCGTTCCCATGTGTGGCGCTGCCTGAGGCGGGTGTATCATACAGCTGAGCGCTCTAACGCTTTACACTCATCCTGTGTCGTGTGTGGCCAGTATGGAACGCTGTTCCACCGCCTGGAGAAGTGCCCCACCTCTAAAGTAATATGGCGCGAAGTCCAACGTCTGCTAGGCCAGGATCAAATACATCCCTTCAGTCTGTCAAGAGATATGTTTGCTTCATCAATGGCCTCCCCCTCCCACCCTCCCTCCATGCTCTGGTGGTTGCAATCGCCATGTGGACTATCCACACGATTGTCTTGGATGCCATCGCTGGATCCATCCCCACCCTCCCTGAAGCTGTCCACAGATTCTGGTCTCATTTGGTGGATCACTTTCAAGCGTGGATGTTTGGATATCTCCCACCGCGTCACCAACAGCTGGTCTCCTCCTGGTTCCCAGTCTGGCTCATCAAATCAGGCCCCTTCCTCCACACGTGCTCAATAGTGGCTACGGCCCCTTCACACGTTCCCTCCCCTCCCCATAAGTGGCATTCCCGCTGGCAACAAGAGATAGCATCGCTTCTCTGGGGTGCCTCACCTGGTACTGAGTTTTGTCTCGTCTGAGTCATATTTGGAAGTGTCCGTCCCCTGGTCGGCCTCCCCCGCAATAAATTTAAAAAATTTAAATTTAAAAAAAGACCCTTTTCCTTCTTCCCACGCTCAATTCAAAAATCCTAGGTATTTCTAATCAGTTTTGACCCTTTTACTTAGTAATCCTCTAATTGCTAAAGCTTTATGGGCTTAGATTTATCATTGATCTTCAGCAGTTTTCGCTCAATTTGCTGATATATGAATACTTAAATAGATTTTTCTCACATTCACATAATTTTCCGCTCAATCTTGAGGCTCACCTCAGCCCATAAATTACGATCTGCTGGATATATAGCTTATCATCTAGTCATATCAATTTTTGATATCACCCCCTTGACTTGACTAAGCTCCTATTGCTTGTATTCTTGAAGGAAGATTGTTTGAACCTGGTTGATAATCTGACCACCCGCAGGTTCCTTAATGGTGTAGGCATCAACACCAATCATCTCAATTATTTCAAATGTTCCAGTCCAGATGCTAGCGAAATTTTTCTTCCTTCCAAATCCATTTTAGTCATGGAACAAGACATAATCTCCTACGGCAAACTGTTGTAGTATGCTAAATCTACTTTGGTCAGCCACCTGATTACAAATCTTCTTAGCAAAAAAATTAGAATAAGCTTCCATTTGTAACTTTATCAGCATGTCTGTTAATTTGTCAAATATCACTGAAGTTACACTCCGCCAGTATCCTCCACACAGGAGTAAAGCAGAGCGGGCAAAAAAGTATGTCTACCATAGAGCAATTGGAAAGGACTATTGCTGGTTAACAAGTGGTAGCTGATATTATATGCAAAGATGGTGGTGGATAGGAGGGTACTCCATTAAGAGGGCTGATCCTTTATAATCTTTTAATTTTATTTGGGGAAGGCTGACCAGGGGACAGACACTTCCAATAAGATACTAAACAACAAAACGAACTTCAATGAAAGGAGGGCACCCCATAGAAGTAGACGCTATCTCCTGTTGCCAGCAGAAACGCCAAGAGAAGGAAGGGGGGTCACGTGTGGAGGGGCATGCGCCACTATTGAGAATGTAAGTAGGAAGGGGTCTGAAACAACTTTAAACTGGGGACCAGTATGAGACCGTCTGGTTGTGGTGGATTGTGAGGTACCCAAACATCCACGCTTAAAAGTGGTCCACAAGGTGCGACTGGAACCAGCGTATAGCTTCCTGGAGGGTGGGAGTGGAGCCTGAGATGGTATCCAGGACAATCGTGTGGATAGTCCACATAGCAATTGCAACTACCAAGGCATGGAGGGGAGGTGGAAGAGGGGAAGCCATGGATAAGGCAAACATGTCCTTAGACAGGCTGAAGGGCTGTGCCTGATCCTGGCGAAATAGACGTTGCACCTCACGCCATATCGCTTTTGATGAAGGGCACTCTTCCAGGAGGTTAACCGGCGTTCCATACTGGCCACATACGACGCAGGATGAGTGCAAAGCATTAGAGAGCTCGGCATTATGGTATACCCATCTCAAGCAGCGCCACACATGGAAACAAATATGCGGCTGCAGAAGAGGGTGGTCTAGTACTTCCAAATGGCTTTCTGGGTATAAAGAAAGTAGGGGATGTCCAACATGTCTAGGTAGTCCACCCTGGCCATGGTAGGGGATCTCTTGGGTATTACTTTGTTCAGAATGGGTAGTCCTTGTACTTCTTGGGTGAACTGAGGAGAAGGGCGCCCCCTCTGGGCGGTGTGCCCACAGTTGCGAATTCTACACTCAGCGCTCTTCATGGAGAGGAGAATTTTTGAAGTGGGGCGACGTCCAATATGGGCCTGCACCAGAAGGATGGGAGGCAAGGTACTTTAATAGATAGTGGGGGTGGGTAGGATTGCTGAGGCCTAGGGTGCAGGAGAAGTTGGAGTGGGCCACGTGAGACCAGTGCTGGGCTTATATCGTAGGGCTGGTGACTGCGGCGATCCAGATGCCAAGGATTTTGGCTGCATGGGCCTAAGAGTTGAGTAGGCCCATACCACCACTATGGCGAGGGCCAAACATGAAATCCAGGCTCACCGGCAGTGGGCGGCCTAACCAAAGCCACCCTTGCAAAAGGGCGTATAATGGCTTGAAGAAACAAGGGGAAAAAGTGATGGCGTGAGCCCAAAACTAAACTTCAAAGAGGAGCATAGAGGTGGCTACCACTACCCTGCCTGTAAGGGAGGTGTGGCGGGCTTTGAGGGAAGCATGTATTTTGTAACGTTGTCCAAGATATGGTTTTCCATCACCGTTGAGACATACCCTCCTGCCTCCATCCACACCCCCAAATGGCGGACAGGGGCCAACGGTGGAGCGTGGCAAAAAGGGGGGTATGAGCGGGGTGGAGTGGGGTGGGCAGGGCAAGCGACCCCGTGAGCTAGTTGATGAGGCAGGTAGGAAACTTGGCGCTGGGGCCCAGCGGGCTTGATACTGAACAAGGAGAACAATTTCGGTTTTGGAGGCTTTGAGTGCAGCATTACTTACCCTGGAGTAAACCTGGTTAATATCTTCAACCGCGCAGCATCATGATTGTTAGACACCCCAACCACACAATCATCAGCAAACGCCAACATCTTGAATGGTACTTGGACTTACACATGGACACCAGTAAGGCGGTCATTCACATTTTGTAAAAGTGGGTCGAGGCTGAAGTTATACAAGAGTGGGCTAAGAGGGTCCCCTTGACATAGGCCCCTTTGAGGGCGGACTACATCCAAGAGGAAGCCAGGGCCACGCAGACCATTGTGGCGGATTCTGTTAGCAACATCACACAATTAATGAAACAAAAGGGGTTTTGGAACTTGTGAGGCAGGCTCTGAGGTAGTCCCATTTGACTCTATCATAGGCTTCTGCTGGTCTAAAAACACAAGTGCTCCAGAGGCCGTGGATTGACATACATTGCTATGGTGTGTATGTTGTCCCAAATCGACCTTTTGAGGATTAAACCAAATTGTTTAGAGGAAATGAGAGCATAGACAACAACCCCTAGACGGTTAGCCATGATTTTAGTAAAAAAAATTTGTGTCTGTGTTTTTGAGTGAAATGTGGCGCCAGTCGGCCAGTCCAGCTTATCCCCTTTTTTGTACAACGTTATCGTGAAGGCCTCTTGCTATCCAGGTAGGAGGCGTGTTTCCAGAAGGCATTGGTTCATAGAGGCAAGCAGCAAGGAGGAAAAATCTTTAAGATACTTCTTATAGAATTCCTAAGGGATGCCGTCTGGACCTGGGAATTTCCTGTATGGTGAACCACAAATGGCGGACCAGAGTTCATCCTGAGTAATAAAATTTATTAACTCTGGGAATCAGGAAATGGTGCGGATATTTGCACTTTTGAGAAAATCTTCCACTTTGGCTGGCAGAATTGGATCAGAATAATATAATTCAGAGTAATAATTTGTATTTCAATTGCCACTTCAGCTGGCGTATACATGATGGAGTGGTCTGGCCTTCACACCTGTGTTCAGGCAAAATTCTGGTGCAATGCAAAGAATTTTCAAAAAGTAAGTGGAGCACATATTGCCCACAGTTATATGCTTTGCTTTATACTGCACACAAACAAGATGTTTGTGTTGCCTTGCCAGAACATTGAGGTGAGCTGACACCTCTGCCCACTTGTGACCCCAAGCTGGGCTGTAGCATGCAGCAGGGACGTTAGACTCCAGGTGGTCCAAATATGCCAGCGTGTGCAAAATGACTGCTGAGGCAGCCTGCGAGTGATGGGAGGAGAGGTGGCGAGCCTAGTGGATTGTGTTCACTTTGAAGGATGACCAGGTGGAAATTGGGTCTGCACATAACGGTGCAATAAACTCCAGAGCTGAGGTCATGGTTCCCACCCATGAGGAAAAACTTGGCGACGCGATCTTAGTGAGATGGAGTTTGCACCATTTCAGCACCTGGGCCACTGGACTTGACAAACAGAAGGAAACTGATACCATCCTGTGGTCAGAAAAATTGATTTTCGTCATGGTAAAGTGGGAAATTTGGGATTGAACTTTCAACAGCCTGAGAATAAGGTTAATGCGGGTCATGGACCTTATCTTGCCATTGTGCAAATGGGGGCGAGACATGTTAGTGAGTAGCGGAGCATGATGTGGCAGAGTATGTACAATTCTAGGGTGTCTTTGAGAATGCGAAGTTCAACGTGCCCCTGTGGGGGTGTAAGTGATGAGGGAAGAAGTCTGTGGTTGGGTTCGTCCAGCAGTTCATGTCACCAACAAAGAATGGATCAGGTGGTAGCGGTCTGTAATTGATGGCCAAGAAGAATTCCAAACAATCTTTTGCACAGGCTGGGGCATAAATGTTAACAACAGCATGCACTTCGTCATCCCACAAAATGGAGACTACAAGGATGCAGCCATTGAGGTATGATTGTGATGAAATAAATTTAAAAACTACAGTTCACATGAACAAGCACCCCACAGTGCTTAGACCAAAAGGAAAGGGAAGGGAGGAGCATGGTAGCCCATGCTTTCTCTGCACCGCTTGGACAGTAGGTTTCCTGAATGGCCAGGATGTCCACGGGTAAATTATTTTTTAAAAACTCAGTTTTCTAGCCCAGTTCAGTGAGGCCTTGAGTCCAGCGATGTTCAACGTTCCTAAAGTAAAGGCTCCCCCCATTGCACCTTAGGTGCGAGGGGAAGGGCACCCATGCCCTTCAGCCTTCTCATTCTCAGCACATCTCTGCTTGGCAGCGTGGGTATTCTGTGCAATGGAGTATGGCTTAGTATGGGAAATTTTAGCTGTGGGGTTCGCGTTGGCTTTTGCCTTCTGCTTTTTCCCCACTGTGGGATGATTTTTTTGGCGTTGTGTGCAATTGCAGTTCACTATCACATGAAATTGGAGTCATGGCAGGAATATTGTTGGGCGCTTTGGTCCCAATCGATGTTTAGGCAAATTGGTTGGGTGAAACTGACTCACCCATCAGGTTTTCAGCTTGAAAGGCCCAATTGGCTTGGGTGTCCCAATCTGATTGGTGGAGGAATTCATGAGCCTCTTCTGCCGCGAAAGTCTCAATATCCTCCTGGATCTGGGCTGGTGGGATCGCGGATGCGGCCTTGGCTGCCATCTTGTGGGCCTGCTAGGCCTTCTTACGCTCCTGTGGGGACATGGGTTTTACTTGTATGTATCACCCTTGCACTTCCCACAGGAAGGCTGCGTCAGTGTCCAATGCTGGTTCATAGTGGGTGTCTGCACCGCCTATTGCATCTGATATTATTTCATGTTGGGTAATGCCCTCCTTGGTGGGGCAGGTATGGGACTTGTGGCCAAAAGCGTTACAGAAAGTGCAGATAGGAGGCGCGCTATCCACGGTGTTTTGAATGGGCGGTAGTCTTTCCCATTGATTTCAATAAAAGCAGTATGTGGGATTTGGGTCAAATCTTCCGCTATCCCCATGGATGGGGTGAGAACAGCAATCACTTTGCTCATGCACAGGTCTGGCATGAGCGTAAATCACTGCATCTTAAATGATTGGATTTTCCCATATTTGGCGAGCCTAGATTTCATGTGGCGCTCTAGAACGGTGCGCTTAACCATAGTTTGTAGGAAGTCAAAAGTTACAAAAATTTGGTTCAATTTTGTCCAGCAGGCGCGCTTCATTTTGACTACCCATTGACTGACCGGGAGGCTTACTACTACATGTAAATTTTGCGGCTCATCTGCCACATCTTTAGTTTCAAATCCTAGATCCAACGTACTGTGAGGCATGAGTGTGGTGCAACGTACACCGCGTTTGGGAAATGTGTGTGTACATCTCCACAAAACTTCTCCCAAAGCACCGTTTGTTTAATATTCAGGAACACATGCACCCCGTGTTCCACTGACAATAGTAGTTGGGATTGTGGCGTATTGATGAACTGGTTACAGCGCACTTGCCAGGCCAAAATTTTCTGGGGAAATGGTAACCGCCGGTTTTTTTATTAATTTTATCTATTCTGCAGACTCGCTGGGGCTTTTACAAAACTTGTTTGACGTGGGGCCTACACCTGTGCCTTAAACTTTACTTGCCCAACTGATGCTTGACATTGGGTGCAAACTAATCTCCTCGAGGAGATTATCAAATTTTACCTAGACTTGAATTTCTTTTATTGAAAAAGTGTTTGCAACAAAAGAGAAAAGCTGATCCTTTATAATCTTGCAAAGAATGTTTACCAATTTTCTGTTGATCCATTCCAAAATTCCATTATAATTAGGGTGGTAGGGTTTGGTCAAGGCACCACGGATTGCCATCAGTTATTCAACTTAAGTTGGATATGCAACATGAAAATTGGTTCCATTGTCCATAAGATAAACTGCAGACACCCATATCGCTGTATGACACATTCTATGATAAACTTGGCGGTGGTGATAGCAACTAACTCATTGATTGCTCTTGCTTCCACACATCTTGTCAAATGGTCAAAGGTTACTAATATATATTTGGAGCAGTTTACACCAGTCAGCAGAGGTCCCACCACATCAAGAGAGACAGTATGCCATGCGAGATGAGGCTTAACCATCTGGTAGATGGTCTTCTTGTGGAAAGGTTTCTCTACTTGGCACTGGTGACAACAAGCAACCTAATGCAGAACATCATAGTGCATGGTTTTCCAATAGGAAGGGGTCACAAGAGCTCCAGCGATTTTATGAAACCCTACATGACCTACCGCCCTATTTACATCCAAAATTTTGCTGTCCGGGCAGAGGGTTTCAGGAAGCTCTGAGTCAATTCTCCAATTCTCTTATTAAATTCCCATAACGCACAAAGGTGACATGGCGGTGTCTATCTAACACTTTGATCACTTTGGGAGGCTCATCATAATATCTGACCACAATCATTTTCTCATACATTATGTTATCCAAATCTGCCATGATGAGACCATTGGTAACTGTGAGAGACAGTCCGCATTCTGATGCTTCGCCCCTGATTTATGTACTATTTCAAAGTCACACGCTTGGAGATTTAATGCCCACCTTGTGAGCCGACCCTTCTAGTTCCTAAAGATTCTGCAGCCAGCTCAAGGAGGAATTATTGATTAACACATTAAATTTACATCGTAGAGGTATACCCAGAACTGTTTATAAGCATATATCACTGACAAGCACTCCCTCTCAGTCATGGTGTAATTACGTTCATGAAAATCAAGCTTTAGCTACATAAAGCAACAGGATGCTCAACACCTTTATCATCTTTTTGTGATAGCATGGCCCCTATAGTAGAAAGGGGAGTATCCGTTTGTACAAATAAATTTATTATAGAAATTAGGGTTTTGGAAAAAGACGCACTAGCCAACATAGTCTGCAGAACATCAAAAGCACTATGACATTGTTATGTCCAGTCAAAGATGGCATTCTTCTCTAATAACCCAAAGAGTGGTGTCCTAATACAGCTGAAGTAAAAAATAAACCGCTGGTAGTAAGCCAATTATCCCCAAAAACACTTGGATATCTCGCTTATTGCCTGTCCAAATTATCTTATGTATATCTTCCACCTTCGCCTGCTGAGGTTTAAGCCCTTTTGAGTCCATCACTAATTAAAGGTATCGATTCTCCTTGAAAAAATAGCTTTTTCAAGGCTTGATCTTAATGTAAGCATCAGAAAGACGATAGAACACTTGTTCTAAGTGGTCAAGATGCTCTGTGAACGTCCGTGAGAAAACATTGATATTGTTGTCATAGACTAGAACGCAGGACTGCTTCAAGTCACCCAAGACTATATCCATATCACTCTGTAACATAGCCAGGGAGTTGCACAAACCCTGTGGGGCACGTATAGGCTGGAAAAACTCCTTTGAGGTGATATATTGCATTTTGCATGTTCCACCACCAGCAACTCAATCTGCTAGTACCTGGATATCAATTCCATGGCAGAGAAGTAGTTAGCGCCTTTCAACCAATTTAAAGCGTCATCAATTCATGGGAGAGGATAGGAATCCTTCTTAATGATGCTATTAAGCTTCCCATTAGTTAATGACCACCCAGTTTGTGCCATCTTTTTCTTCATAATTAGCACTGGCAATGCCCACGGACCTTGGATGGCTCTAACATCAACTGCTCAATTAATTTGTGTACACCATCAGAGATTACTTCCTCCGCAGCCTTGGAGCACCAGATGGGCCATGACCAAATGGGAGAGTGGTCTCCCGTAGCTACCTGATGCACCACCCTGCGTGCACATCCCAAATTGTGGTCATCAGAAGCAAAAATATCTCAGTATTTTTCAAACTGGGCCATCGCCTTATCTTTCTGTTCCTCTGACAGCACAGTCAGAGCTTTCCACAGAACCACTATATTTAGTAAATGAGGTTTTACAGGTAGTCTGAGGTCCTCCCAAGACCCAAAATCATGAATAATGCGGACTTTATCAATAGGAGTCAAATGTAAATAAGCCACAATTTGACGCCTTTGGACTGTCATAGACTCCTTCTATAGGTTTTCTAGAAACACCTTCACTTCCCATGTCCTGGTAACAGTAGTCCCAGAACAACATGGGGTTTGAGCCTCGTTTTCTATATGGCCAAAAAATTTCCCCATATAGCCCTTCAGGGACATCTATTTTGAACTCAGTCCCTGTTATGACCTGATGCCCAGAAACTATGTGTCGTAATTCTAATATGACTGGACAATAAGCCCAAATTCGCTATGGAAGAATGGATAGAAACTACCAAGTTTAATATGAGTAATGGTTATTTGAGCGCCTCAAGGTAAGGAAATATTGGGTTGTTGGGAAATCTCCTCAAATTAGTCAATTGTGAAATTAACGAATGAAGAATCGCTGGAACCAATGAGATATGGCGAATTGAATCACTAAGCGATGGAAGTGGTAGCATCTTAAGCTGCTACAATATAGACAAGACGAGATGATTAAGAGAGGAGGTTGTTAAGAAGTTAAGAAGAGTGAAAACAGTGAAGAGCCGCTGTGTTTAATATGTTAACTAAAGAGTATAGTGGGAGCAAGTGCTACATGATATTAAATTAGTTTATTTTGTTGTTAAAAAAAGCAACGACCATCATATCGTTGGTCTTATTGCTCAGTGGGCCAAATCCTGTGCAAAATCCCTTACGGCGTATATTATAATTCCGCCGATTTTAAAAACAGTATGCTTAAAGCGCTCGCTGCCCACAGTGGAATACCACTGTACTCATTTTTCTGGATAGGAAGGGCTCTGGTTATCCGCTTCATCAATTTATAGCAAACAGGAATCACTACATCACTATATGCTATATTGATCTGACTAGAGTGGATTGGATCCTTTGGAACTCTGATGGAGGTAAAGTAAATGGGGATTTGTTGTCTTGTGATACTGATGTTTCCATCCGCCATATTGACCATGGCCCCAAAACGCCAGATGAATGCAGCGCCAATCAACATGTCATAGTTATTATTAGGCAAAAACACAGTTGGAGCGGTGCAACAACTGACCTGAACCTCAAAGACAACGTGCTGTATGCACCTTATGACACTTTACTCTCTGCCCCCACAGTCCCATACACTACTAAGTGTTCCACATCAGGCTTCAGTTGAAGCTTAGTCATGAGCTTGATGGATATAATATTGACAGGAGCGCCAGTATCTATAATTGTTAAGATTTTTGTATTTTGTACAAAAATTTTGCAGTATCTACACTCTAAATATGAGGAACCAATGGTGTTTAACACATGAACATCTAAGGGTTTATTTAGCACTAGGTGGTCCCAAACTAATGAGGGATACTTCGATCTTGTCCAAGGGCTTTTGGTTATCCAGAAAAGTGATAATACCAGCACTGACATGGAGATACTATCGGCAAATTTCTCCACCAGAAACACTATGCTCACCCTCTAGAGTTTTGACATTTGTTGTAGGTCAGACAACGACTGTACCATTCAGCTCAAGGATTTGCCTGGTGTACATTAATGTACTTCTTGTGGATCTCTGAGTCTGCATTATTGGGGTCTCTCATTCAGTTTGTGTCCATGATATCATAGGGGATTTGGTGATATAATAAATCATCTAGGAGAGTACTGGGACCAACATAAAGCTACTTGTGTAAACCATCAGGGACAAATAAAATTGGATCAGAAGAAGTAGATCACCCTTTCTCTACTCTGCTCAACCTTTTCCCTATTCATTTGGTGCAATTAGTACTGAATGGACATTCAGTCTGCCCAGGCAGCTAGCTGCATAATGGTTTTATGGCCATACAAGAAGCATTTGTAGATGGCGCCTGTCTCTGTATCACACCCACAGTTCCAGTTTGGAAATTAAAAATGGTGGATTGTATTAGCCGATGACAAGCTGGTTTAGAATAATGATGACTGGAAAGGATCCACCAGAGCATTGGTTAGACAACGATTAGCCAACGCGAAGTACCTGAGTTATTGGTGTCCATTTCCTGATGGGGATTCAGTAGCAGTTGCATGGGTATTCCATTCCTCATTGAGGGCACTAAAAGTGCCAGAGAGACGTCATAAACAATTGACAATTTAAGATAACTCCGAATCATTTTGTGGAATGTGGTTCATAGCATTATACAATTCTTAATATGGATTGACAGATGCCATCATCTCTATGCCCACGTCCTCGTTATTTAATATATTTGCTCCCACCAACACATGAGCCTCAGCTGTGAGCCACTCCACAATCTCCACCAAGGATTTGTTCTTTTGAATTTGTATAGTCAAAAACTCATCCTCGCGCCGCGCCATCTTTGCCTTTTTCAAATCAGTTGGATCATGGTTTCCTTCATCTCTTGTTACGTTATGGTACTACCTTAATGAAACATGTGACCAGGTCACCGCTCTTGAATTCAGAGCGGATAACAACATCTACCTTTTTCTGATTGCAAGCCCCTTCTAGTGTGAATTTGACCTGCTTAGACTATTTGAGTATGTTCCTGCTGCGGTTAAACAAGGACGGCTTGTCAATGCTAACCCCTCCCTCTCCAGAACTATTAATTTATTTACGTTCAGAACAGTATATCCGTTCTGTAATGTCATCCAAATAGTTGGCCAGTGGTCTGGATTGTAAAACAACCTGGTGCAGTTGGTGTAAGGCCTTGTCAAACTGATCCATTATACACTTATATTCTCAGAACAGCATTTTTTGAGCCTGGAGTAGTGTATCCAAGAAAGTTTCAGTTCCACATATTGAGATAACTCAATAACATGGGGTAATACCCTATCAAGGGAAACTGGTTGTGCAATGCTTGCTGGTAAGAATTTTTTTAATAAGTTGATCAATGAGCCCTCTGTAGTGATCACCACTGTTAGCGTTTGGTGGTTTAGGTTAATCCACTAAACTGGTTGCACAGGTGAAAACCCACCTAGCAATAGATGAGCGATATGATGATTGTTGATCCTTAATAGACAACAATAAAGTAATATAATAAGGAGCTATCGCCCCACTGGAAATCAGTTTATTTATTATATAATAACAGACTACTTTCACTAACTTTCCTACTCTTTCACTTCTTAAAAAGACCCTCTTTCTCCTTCCCATGCTAAACTCTAAATCCTTAGTATCCTAATCAGTTTTGAGCCTTTAACTTATTAATTCTCTATTTTCTACAACTTTAAGAGGTTTTTTATCATCGAAGCTTCTGCATAAATTTCTTAATTTGAAAACTATGAATACTTCAATTGATACGCCTCACATTGACATAATCTTCTGCTCAATATTGAGTCTCATCTTGACTTATAAATTGCAATCCGCTGGATATATGGCTTATCATCCAGTCATATCAATTTCTCATCAATCATTAACCTGAGAAAGCTTTAGAGTTTCTTTTATGTGGTTGTGGTAGTCCATGCCTGGATAGCCTCCAATTTGCATGGGAGGACTGCATATCCATCCTTTAATCTAGAACCTAAGAAGGTCACCTCCACACAAAGGAATTTGCATCAAAGGTTTTACAACGAGCCCTTCCCTGTAAAAGGAGTCAATTACTACTTCCAGATCTTTTGTATGTTGCTCATGATTGAGTGAATGACTCAGGATGTTATCAATATACAACTACGCAAGAGAAGTGGAGGACTACTAAGTCATTAACGAGGCTCTGAAAGGTTTCCAGTGAATACTTCAACCAAAAGTCATCCATTTGAACCAAAAGATCTCTATTTTTGTCCAAATTACTGTAAGACATTTGGCTGACTGAGCAACAGTTTCTCCAAGGGTAGGGGTCTGAACTATTAACATTAGTTATATGTCATAGTCCATGCAGGGCCACAGGATCCATCTGCTTTACAAGTGTCAACAACGGTAGAGTACTAGGGAAGGACTTCTAGATAATAAAACCCTTCGCCAACATATTATCTGGCAATATATGCAAAGAATTTTCCTCTTCCTCAGTGTAAGATTATAAAGGGCAGTTATCTTGACGAAGTTTATCATTAGTTGAAATGCCAGGTCAAACTCTGAGTTAATTTGAGAGCCTGATAACCAAGCTCATATTGAATACATCTTTTTATGGGGTGAGGCGTTGAAAAGTGGTCACTGCAAAGGTTTCAAGGGTTTATTCCTTAACTAATAAAACTTTCTGTATGACAACAAGAAGCACGTATCTGAGCCAGTAACGGTTCTTATAAAACTTGAACTTTGTTCAACTATAGTATTTAGGCATTTCCATACTACAATATCTAAATCAATTACTAGTAAAATCTAGTACAACCAAGAACAAGATATCTTTACTAATGAAATAAATCTCATATATATAGGGTTTCCTGGAAAGCTAGTGCCCTAATATTAAAAGCATCGACATCAGTTGCTAAAAAATAGCATATATTCAACAACCTGCAGCATCTGACATGTTATTAGTTAAAACTTCTTTAGCTCAATCTCCAAGTGTAGGTTATTGTGCCCTTGAACCAGTATACTAAACTATCAGTGAAGAACCTCAATAACTCAAGGAAGTTAATCATTAGTTTAATCATAATTGCTGTTTTGGATTTCATCCTCACAGCCCAAAAACCATCAAAACTAATAATTTTATCACGTATCATACCTGATAAGTTCACTAGTACAAGAACATGCTTAGAAAAAGCATAATTTGGCTAAATTCAACACATCAACCTACTTGACCAGATTATCTTCTTATAACATGTCTTATGACAAAAATACCTTCTCCAGACCGCCTCATTTTAGAGGTGGCACAAACCCAATGGCTATGTATGTTGCTAAAACATAAAACAAGGTAGAAATCACTTTAGACACATAGTAGCCATGGAGATAATAACATAGCCTCAAAAAAGATTTATTGTAGTTTATTGTTAAAGAATATGATGGCATAAACCATTCCTAAAAGTTAAACCGTCATCCAGATTTTAGTACAATTAGATATATAAAAATAACAAAATGATCCTGACCATGCCCTTCCCGAGGGCAAAAAAATAGTGCACACCACGCGCACCAGATGGAACAAAGCAAAAACTTTGTTCATCTCCTTTGACTCGCTCCCTACCAACCTTCCTCATAAGGTAATCGAGGAGGAGCTCCGCAAAGGGCTCATAGCCTACAAAGAAATTATGCAACTTAAATTACAATAATTTCGCTTGATGCCAACTCTGTGCACAGGCAAAGCTATCGCTGTGATCAACCTGTTCCCTGAAGTGGAGAAATGTCTTATCAAGAATCCCCCGCACAGCAGAGTTTCACTTCGCAAATGGGGGACAGTCATCCATATTCCAAATCACACCAGAACGCGCACTGCCTATATGAAACCACTGTGGTTCATTGGGACACAAGGAACACGCATGCCCCGTGAAGGAGGGCTTAATGGAAGCAGACTATTGTGAGGAAGCCATGGATGAGAGTAACAAAAACTTTGCCAGAATGACCAACGGCCACCACCCATTCCTCTAGGGTGAAGATGGACTTTACTCCATCATGGACCCAGCTACACATAAACAATGCAAAGCAGCACAAAAAGCCTGCAAGTGGGCAGCGGCTGAGGCGGCAGCACATGCAGAATCATCCATTGACCCTGGACAAATTAAGAGTACATTTTGGATATACACTGAGCCAACCTATCAGAACAATATGCCCAGGTTGATAATTTTCACAGCACCTTGACTGAGTCACCAAGCGACATCAATAATACACACATTGAGGAACAATTCAGCTGCAATATGGGCAAAAATGCGGTGCACAATTCTCCAAATTTGAACCCCAAAATTACTGAACCCAATAAGCACCCCACATTAAACCATCATGAGACACATGCGGAAAAAGATAATGTATATTTCAAAAACTGCAATTCCCGCGAAAAATTGGGTCAGATCAAGGGAACTGACATTGTCACTGAGAGAGTTAGAGTACAAATGTGGAGCATGGCCAAAATGAGCCGTAGGGGGTTAGGGCCATAGGGCCCTCCCAACTGCTTTAGAGGCACCGCAGAACCCTATTTGTCAATAGGGATGCTAAACATCGCGGGAGCCAGGGCTCAAATGTCCCAAGCCAAAAAGCTAGACTTCCTGCAAAAACCCCTTGTAGACATCTTGGCCATCCATGAAACCCACTGTCTACAAGGGGAATAAGGATCCTGGTCAGCCAGGGTCTCACCATCACAATTGATATGGATGTCTCACTGTGGAGTGATCATCTGAAATAAGAAATATGAAAAATTCCAATCTCCTCATCATACCTTCACAGCCGCATCCAGGTAGCAACAATCACATGTTAAGAGGAAACAATCTTGATAGCATGCATATATGCACCATGCACCGCAGCCAAGAGAAAACAATTTCTAGAAGCCGTTCCAACAATTACCCTCCCACCGGATACCATCCTGTTGGGTGACTTTAACTGCTGGGATAACCCCAACATGGACCAATGGCCAAACCCCAGGGGATACCCACCGGTGCACATCGAATTCCACACAATGAAGGCATCCCTTGGCCTACAGGATGCCCTCACCCCAGATCACCACTCCTTCCCCACATGACATGGCCCAACATATGCAAGGGAACGCTCATATCAATGAGCCGATCAATCACATCCTCATTATGCAATCCCAATGGTCAAGAATTTTTAAATTTATAAAAAAAGTCAATTTTTCTGACCACCGACTTATTTTGGTGCAGCTATTGCTAAGCTGAACCTACACATGGGTGTCTCCCTGTAGAAAGCTACACCCAGAAAGCATAAAATTACCCAAAATATCTGACTGGGTTGAACACGAGGCCACTAACCCAGAATCTACGGCCTTACTCACTTTGGATCCCATCATAATCTGGGCAAAATTCAAAAAAGACTAATCAACAAAACCTGACATCTCACATCACATAAGTACACCACTGACACAGACACAATCAGGCGTACCTTGGTGGAACTGGACCACCTCAAGCTAAACACCCCGAGATCTTGTTATAGCCCCAACTGGGGACGTAATTGGACGGAAATATCTGCCCAACTAAACACCCTCATCTTTAAGCACCAACACAGAATCAAAGTATCAAACAAAGGTAAGTTCATAAAGGAAGGCAAAACATGCTCAACATATTTCTTCCAACAATTCCACTCCCGCGGCAACCAGCCCACTGGCACACAGGTCTGCAAGACTGACAGCACCGTGGCAACTGAACCTTTGGAGGTCAAGGCAGAAGTACACCGCTATTACACCAAATTATACCGCAATACGCTGACAGACGCACAAAAAATCACAAAATTTATAAAGATCCGCTGGAATAAAAAGCACACCACCAAATTACAATATACTATCCCTTATCACATGGGAGGAGATGTAGGAACAAATCGCGGTGCACCACGTAGGAAATGCCCAGGGCCTGATGGGATACCCTACAAATTAGAAAAAAAAATTTTCAACAAATCGCCCCTCCTATTGGCGTCAATGAACCAGAGTTTGTTGGAAACAAGCCTATTACCAGGAGGCCATGAATCCTATGTTATAACCTTGTATAAAAAGGGTGACAAGTTGGACCTGGCCAACTGGCGCCCAATTGCACTCTCCAACACTGACACAAAAATTCTAACAAAAAATTTAGCAGCCAGATTAGGCGTAATAGCCTATAACGTCCCGTCACCCAACCAGTTTGGGTTTATACCAGGGCGCTCAATCTGGATTTAACTACACCCTGTTGCAAACTTATGTCAGTCCAAAGCAACTGGTGCCCTGGTCTTCTTAGACCAGAAAAAGGCATATGACCACGTTAGTTGGCCATACCTAAAGAAATGCCTACACGCTTTCAAACTCCCACCAAGATTCATAAAATGGGCGATGATCCTAACAGAATCTTCAACCATGGCTGTATGCGGCCCTAGATTCCTAACAAACAATATCAAACCACACAGAGGGCTTAAACAAGGGGAGCCCCTCAGCTCACTGCTGTATAATTTCAGTTTTGATCCACCTTTCCGCATAACTGAAACACGCCTCATGGGCATAACTGCACAAGGCCAGCCAACCGTAAAATACTGGCCTTTGTGGATGTCTGCGTGGCAGGTATAGCTAACAACAATGATGCTCGACAGCTGGAATGCACCCTAGAGGAATATTCCATGGTGAGCAACGCATCGCTCAACAAAATGGAAAACAGAAATCATTCTCTTAGGAAAGTACACTTACAACTGGGCTGTAACACCAGAACCTCATACCCCCATATGAAGAAAAAACCCACTCATCATACCCTTTGCATCACCTCCCACCACCACTCCTGTCCGCCACCTTGGAATATGGCTGGAAACAGGGGGATATGCCAATGAGACAATGGAAAGCAACCTACTACAGCGGGTATCCAACCGCGTCGCCTCCCTCAAGGGAAGATCCCCAGGACTAACGGGGCAAGTAACAGTTGAACTTACTCATCCTCCCAATACTATGGTACCCTGCTCATGCGATCACCCTCTCACCTACCTTTATAACTTCAATCCGCGCGCTCATCCAGGGCTGGCTGTGGCCCAGATCCTATCCTCCCATACATATGGAAACACTCTTTGGCCCACGCTCAAGCGGAGTCATTGGACTAATAGATTTTGAGAGCCACGCCAACCGCATCCTGGGTACTTGGATAAAGGAAGTCGTTTCCCCAGACCTCCCACAACAACACTGTTCCAGGGCAGTGAGGACTAACTTCGCACAGGCGCTCAAATTAACCAACACACATGCCCACCCAGACTACTATCATACCTTGCTAAACACCCTACCGCAATGGGCCCGCATGGAACCCCCCCTCACTTCAAATGCATCCTCCAAACCATCCGCCACATGGGATGGACCATAGAGAACACTGGCACTGTGTAGGGAAGGGGAAGACCCATCCTATACTTCAAATTAAGAAATCCAGAAAACCACCCCCAGAGAGACATGCTTGCTATGACCCCAACCATTGCTAGAATTGAATTTCTAGATGCGTGGGACATCCCCTATGACTTAACCACACAGAAGACAGTGTGGATAATGACACACCACCCACTCCTACAGCCGAGGGTAAGAGCCAACGCCTGGCGCTATCTGAGAAGGACCTATAGGATGGCAGACTGCTCCAATTCCCTCTACGCAACTTGCGCAGTATGTGGAGGGGAGGGCTCCCTATATCACCGCCTAAAAATATGCCCCCCATAAAAGCCATATGGCAGGATCTCGCGCGCCTGCTTAAGCTCCAAAACGAGGAGGAATTTTCTATATCAAAGAGCCTCCTCGCACTCCATATTGAGTCACCAATCCCATCTACCCTCCGCTCCCTAATGATACCCATTGAAATGTGGACAATCCACACCATTGCCTTAGATGCGTTCAGGGTCACATTCCTAACCATTCATGGGGCTATCAACAGGTTCCACGTCGACTTATTGGAGCACTTCCAAGCCTGGCTCTATGGATATATGAGGCCAAGCGCAACAGGCGCTCATAGAATCATGGTTCCCACTCTGGTTCCTCTGCACAGACCCCTTCCTTCACACCTGCTCCATAGTGGGGGAAACCCCCTCAGAGTAGCGCACCAACCCCCCATACCTGGAAGTCCCACTGGCAACAGGGGTAACCTGAGTACTCTAGGGTGCTCAATTTTATCTATCTTTGTTTTCCACACATATTCGGTAATGCCAATCCCCTGGTCAGCTTGTCTCGGTTAAATAAAATAATCCTGACCATATAAAAAGTTAATAATGTGCTTGTAAGAACTTAGCATGCACTTTATTCATGATACAACCAATGGAGGGGTCCCTAATCGTGTAGGCATCAAATGCTGACTTATTTATAAAATCAAAGGGACCAATCTATAGCTTGTCTAACTTGTTTTGACATCTGAAGCCATGAGTTTCACAATAGTTAACCCTATTGCAATTTCAAAATTTGGTGAGCTGCCCATATGGATACTTCATATTCTTTTGATTTGAGCCTCCCCTTGAGAGTATTAGCATAGCGGAGGACTGTAAACCTATCAGAACTTCTTTCATATTTTTCCAATTACTGTATAGGAACTATTGTCAGTCTCAGGTCAAGCGCAGAATATAGAATCGGGGGCAAACCAGCCTAACGCCATAAAACAATTAAAAAGGGGATTTCCTTTTATAATTGATAATTTAAATTATAGGATAAAGTTACCACTGACAGATATGTTACCCAGATGGAAGGTTTTCCAGTAACAAGCTTCTTCAAGGTAGCATCCAGTGTAACTGTCAGTAAATTAACTAGATGGATTACACCCAATAGTATAAGATTTATGGGTGTCAGTTAGTTGGGCGTGATTGCCATCTATTAACTGGTTTGATATTATTTAATGTTATGTAACATTAATAATTTGTTTATGTTTGGCAGATTCCTAGTTCAGCGCTGACTGCAAAATTTTGGGTGATTGTGGGAACTTCTGGCGGAAAGCCAATGTATTTGTTTACAACCATCTGACAATAATTTTGCTGCAGCAAATCCAAGTTCAGCAGAAGCTTACCTTGATACCAACTGACATGGAAGAAGATTGTGGGACTTTCCAGTGAAAAGCCAAAAATTTAATATCAGTCATCTGATTATGAATTTGCTGTCTAATTTGTAGTCCTGGCAACTTGTGTCAAGGATGCGTAAAGTAATTGTAATAATAGTAATTTATATATGGCTGAATGGCAACTTATGCTGAGGATGAGTCTGTTGGGCCATTAGGGGAGAAGCACTGGTGACACATCCATCTGAAAGGGGTGCTTTGAAGTTCACTTTCATGGGTAATTTTATGACTTGTTATAAACTTAAATAAAAACTTATAATCAAGAATTCTATTAGTAATAGGTGTAAAAGTATCTTATTTTAGAGATTTCAAGCACAATTTATATTGCTTGAAAATGAAATTAAAATAAAAATGGATCATCAGGGTAGAGTCATGGGACCTGTAGGAAAGTCCCAATACTGGGATCAGTGGAAACCCCACTTCACATGACTTGTAGAATGGGGATGAAATGATTTCCCAAATTTGGAGTAATTTATATGAACCCACAAATTTGGTATACTGGCAGAAATCAAAGAGCCAAACCCCAATATTGAACTTATTAAGACCTTGGGCATTTGCGCCCCTCGAATAAAGGTATTAAACATTCCCCTGGACAAGGCTTTCACCTAACCCAGGGAGAATCCTGACATAGTCAACTTAATATTTGGTGATTGGGATGAGGGGAATGGGAGATAATCGTTACCACTAATGACTGCAATTGGTTGAGTTCTAGCTTGGATGGCTGAGGGGTTTTTATAGTTGCAGTAGCCTAGAATATAAATAGTCATCCTTTCCACAAAATAAGCATCTCTCTTTCGCCCTTTTTCCTATTTATTTGAAGTATCAAGATACACTAAAGTGGATAGGAGTGGTACTGGAGATCCCTGGAGTAAGTGCTAAGTGAAACACCTGGAGTGGCCAACGCTGAAAGCTCTCGTACCTCAGCCCTATGAGGAACCAGCAGCAACCTGGTCAACCTCCACCAATGATGATGTGCTGCTGGATATCAGCCTTGAGGGTGGTGAAGCGCAGGAGTGCCATAGCCGCCCAGGATGGGGGTTGGACTCACCAGGGTACACCCAAGATAGGTTGGCAATTGGTCATGAGGGTGGTGCAGCGCGGGAGTGCCATAGCCGCCCAGGATGGGGGATGGACTTGCTGGGGCACACCCAAGGTGTTTCTGGGGCTAAAAAAAATCATTGATCTTCTGTTGGTTGGTTGGACGTGGACTTGTAGGGGGTTGGTATGCCTATAAAGCTAAACAGCAAGGTCTGTCAGTATTTATACTGGTTGGCATGGCATACTACCAGAGCCCACTCTTTGTAAAAGTGATTTTACAACAGTTTCAACTACCTTTCAGCCATCACATTGGTCTCTGGATGGTAGGGTGTCATCAATATTCCTTTTATTCTCTTTAACTCATATAATTACAGAATGATATGTGTGATAAAGTCACTGTCACTATCTGTTAAAATAGCCTAAGGGCAGCCATGAAATAAATTAACTGCTCCATTATGAACTTAGCAGTACTGTTGGCCTCTACTTTAGCTATATCATGAGTCTCTACCCAATGAGTTAGGTGATTAATTGCTACAATGACTTATTGGTTTCACAGTACTCATGTTTGGAGGACCTACTACGTTGATAGATATAGTATGCCATGACAACACAGACAACATTAACCAAAAAAAGGTAGTGACTTTCTTAAAGGGCTTGTGTGCCTGACACAATAAAAACAACCATGATGTTCTTTTTCTAGTACTAGATGGTCCCAACCCAAGGGGGGATTCATCGATTTTTATTAAATTACGCCTGGGCTCCTAAGAGCCTGAGGCGAGGGAAGGGGAGGGAGGAGGCATTGAGAAAGGGAGGGGGGTTTGCGCGCCAGTGCTGTGCTGCAGTGACAACTGAGCGGGGGAGGGTTGGCGATATATTTCAGACCTTCAGGGCCATCTCAAAGTGTACCTGAAAGTGGGTGATCATGTGTGGAAGGGTCCACACCTGCTGGTCAAAGGCAGCACGAAGGAAGGAGTTATGAATGGTCCAGATGGCTGTGGCATAGGCGAGGACACGGAGGGGTTGGTGGCAACCAGGCAACGTCTGCTCGAACATGAGGCCTTGCACAGGGTGTCCAGACTAGGGCTGAGCATGGAGGAGCGCGCGGGCCTTTGGCCAAAATGCGGTGACACCTGGACAGGTGAAAAAACGATGGAGGTGGGAGTCAATAGGCTCCGCACAGTGGGGGCAGCTTCGGTGCTGGAAGGTAGGGCCAGTCTGGTCCCCTGTCCTGTATGAACAGTAAAGCACCCTCCATAAGGTGTTGGGCACCTTTGCTGACAGGATGGGGTGATAGACGTCTTTCCACAATTCCTTAAGGTCTCATATCACAGAGGGAGGGAGGAGCTCAAGGAGCCTTGGGCGGATGGGAGGACGATCTTGGGGGTTGAGGCGAGTTGTGACAACTTGTCCATTGTGCACAATTGCATGGCGATGGGGGCTGAGGCCAGGGCAGTCCCTTCTGTATAAGAAGGCATGGTGGATCTGCGCGCCTACTCGTTTCAGGGCAATGATAGCCTGGTTCCAGTAGGGGGATGAAGATGGTTTCAGGCGATGGCCTGGGTGGTTTGTGAGCCACTCCCCTAATGAGGTCAGAGATGCTCTAGGAAGACCCAGAGCTGCTGACACTGACTGGCGGAGGGCGGGCGCCCATTGAGGCATGGGGGTCGCGTCCCAGCAGACAATCGGCCCTAGGAACTTCAGGAAGATTGTGGTGGTGGCGGGATCGCGTGTCTAGAAGCACTAGGCCCCCTTCATTGCAGGGTCAGTAAATGGTTGAGAGGGCCATTGGTGGATGGTTTGAGCCCCAGATCCAACAGCGGAGGAGTACATTGAGCCGCGTATAAAAGGCATCTGTGAATGGGCATATGTGCGCTAAGAACCAAACTTTGGAGAGGAGGAACACATTGGCCATCAGAGCTCGACCCTGGGGGGTGATGTGCCGCCAGTACCAGCTGGCAATCCTGGAGTTAACTGCTGAGAGGAGCAAGTCCTCATTATCTTTTAGCGCAACTTCTTGTTTATTAGTGAGAACGCCCAGGTGACGGAAGGTACCGCGCTCAGGTTCAATACCAAATGGTGGGGGGAAGGTGGGGGAGCCGACCTGTACTACTGTTGTCTTGGAGGTTTTGACCATGGCGTTGGACGCCTTGGTGTACCTCTCAATGGTCACAGCAACGAGGGCAACATCCCCAGGGCAGCCAAATGCAATGGCAGTGTCATCTGCAAATGCCATGGTGCGTGTGGGGGCTTTACCTGGGACCAGAATCCCTGTTAGCTTGTCCTGTAAGGAGGCCAAGAGGTGGTCAAGGGTGATGTTAAAAAGGATAGGGCTCAGGGGGTCCCCTTGCCGGAGACCTTGTCCAACTGGTACTGCCATTGTAAAACCCATTGCGCCAGGACTCTGGTGTGGAGCTAGTCATAGAGCGCTGATATCCAGCGCCTAGCTGCGGGTGGGAGATGGAAGCGGGCCAAGGAAGCATCAATATACTTCCAGGCTACCCGATCATATGCTTTCTACATATCCAGGAGAGCCACAAAGCCATTCACCTTAAGAGAGTTAGCAGTCAAATTCACGTGAAGGTCATTATAGTTGTCCCATAACGACCTCCCCAGAATAAAGCTGTGCTGGGATGGGGAGAGACGAGGTGACACCCATTTGGTGATGCGGTTGGCCAGAAGCTTCGTTAAGAGCTTGTGGTCTGTGTTGATCAACGCTAAGGAGCGCCAGTTCGCCAGGTTCTCACGGTCTGACTTCTTGTGAATGAGGGTCGTGATTGAGCCTCTGGTGTCGGAGAGGACCTCGCTATTCACCAAGAGTGCAGCGAAGATGTCGCGGAAGGTTCTGACTATCACCGCAGGTTCCAGAAGGTACACCTTGAAGGGTATTCCGTCTGGGCCTGGGGCTTTAAGCCGTGGGGATTTCAGAAGGGTTTCCATCACCTCCTGGATGGAAATAGGCGCCAGTAGAGCCTCATCAGCCCGTGGGTCAATGGGCGGCTCTGGAGCCCGCCACAGGAAGTCTTGGATGACTGATGGGTCCACCTGGGTGGCATGGAAGAGGCTGTAGTAGAAGCGGTGTAGTTCCTGCGTGATTTCCTCCTTATTAGAAGTGGTTGTAGTGCCAATCTTCAGTGCAGTAATATCCTACGCTGTTGACCGGGCTTTCTGCTTCTGAAAGAAGAAGCGGGTGGGGCGTGCCCATTGAGCATAGTAACGAGACGTTGTAAAGTTTGCTTCCCGTTCTTCCTGCAGTGTGAGCTCCAAGCGGAGTGCTTCCTGCGCCACTTCCCAGTCTTCCAACCAGCTGGGAGAGGGCGAAAGATGGCAGTTTCGCTCCGGATGTCTGATTCTGGCTTCCGCCCTTTTGACTCTGGCGCGAGCTGCGGTCATCTGGGCTTTGGCACAGTTGTAAGCCACGCGGGTGATGCCCCCCTTGGTCACCGCCGATCTAGCCTTGTGGTCAAGCAGGTGGGGTGGGGGAGGTGAGAGTCTCCCGGATGGTCATAGACAGCTTCTCCTTAGTGAAGGGGTTGTTGAGAAGAGCTGGGGCAACCCTAGGCCAGAACCTACGCGACAGTCTAAGCGTGATGAGGACAACGGTAAGTGACCTGTGATCACTCAGATGGTTGTCACGAGTGATGGGAGAGGAGACGCGGCCAATTGGCAGGGGGTCAATCAGTGCCATCTCTATGCGTGAGCTGACTGGAAAGTTCCTCCATCATACTGGATCCTAGTCATGCAACTTAGGCCAGACGCGGAGGGTGGAAGCGCATCCATAAAGCCACTCAGGCGAAGGAAATCCTGGAGGCGACTTGATCCAGGGCGTTCCTTTGCTTCAGGGGGGTAAGAGTCACGGACGCGACTTATGGTTGTGTTGAAATCTCCCAGGAGGACTGTATTCCGTGGGAGATTGAGTTGGACGAGCTCTTCCAAGAGCTGGTTTTGCTCCTGACCTGCATTAGGCAAGTATATGCTTGCAGCGAAGAAAGAGAAGTCAGGAGTGGTGAGTTTGGCCAGTATGAGGCGGCCACCTAGATATTGTGAAAAAGAATGGGATTTAACCTGGGGATTCAAAACAATAAGGGCGGCATGGTTTGTCCAGAAAGAGTTGCCTCCAAACTGTTCATTCCATGCAGATTGTTCGTGGGGGAGGATATGGGGCTCCTGGACAGCAGCGATGGCAATTTGTGGTGACCTGAAGTTGCGGAGGAGGCGGGCTCTCTGCTTAAAATCCCGCAACCTATTCGCGTTGATGGATTTCAGGGCCAGGGTGCTGCCATGGAGACTCATAGCTGTTCTCCTCCATGTACTGGGGGGTTGCTAGAGCTTAAACCTGCTGCTGTGAGGCGGGAAGTTTTGAGTCCTTTAGCTTGACTATCAGCTGCAATCTTTGTGGAGAGTCAAGGGTTCTGAGGGGAAGGAGAGGGTGGGGGGCGGAGGACCCAGTAAGCCAGCCTATGATGCTGTCCCCACTCCGTTGCAGGGGAAGGACCTGAGGGTGCTCAACGGCGACCTCCGCGTTGTCCCCATCTGATTAGTCTGAGTCCATATTCACTTCCTCCAACACTGCAAAGGAGCCGCGCGAAATGGACTGTGGGGTTGGGGTAGGACTCTTTAAGGTGGCACTTCTACTGCAGGCCGCGGGTTGCCAGTCCATGCTGGTGGGCAACAACAAAGATGTTCTGTGACGCCTAAATTAAGGAAAATCCAGTAGTATACCCATTAACCTAGTCCAGAGTTTTCCATAGGCACACATGGCTGGTTACATTATGAGTCGTGGTAATAATTATAGTGCCCTCAAATGGCCGTGGAAACAATAAGGCTTTCTCCCAACGATTTTAGACAATTGACCCTTGACTGTCATCATGTTTTCCATTGCTAGGTTTCACTGCTTGCTAATTCTCAAGTCTTTAATCTACAAAATCTCCACTATGAATCTTCTCTTCAACGCATATGCTTCATTATTTATTAGTAATAAAAGTGGTAATTACTATAAAATTATTGGCTTTTTGATGCGTGTTCCTGCTTAATGTAAAATTTCATAATCATATGCTTGAAACTTTAGAGCCCATCGGGACAACCTGTCAGGAGAGTGTCTATAACTCGCCTGTTCCCAGCGTGATGGTGCACAGAGTACTGAACCAACGCAAGGGAACTAGTCGTTAGTGTTAGAATAAAGATATTCCACAGTGGGAGCTTGAGCTAAAGTGACATAGGGTGAGGGTGGTTAGCACAGTACAAATTAATAAAATCAACAAACAGTAAAACTTGGCTGTGCCCAAAGGGCTGTTTATAACCAGGCTTTGAACAGTTCTAGAGTGCATTGGTGCCCTGGTTTGGAGGGAACCTAGCCGACCTAACGGTGTACCTGATTCTGTAGTAATTTTAAAACAAAAAAATTGGCTAACATGATGTGAGACCTCCTCAAAGAGGTCCATGCACAGGTACGCTCAAGTGAACCTAAAAAAAACGATAAACTGACTAAAGGTTTATTGTAAGGAGGAGGACAACCAACAAGAAAAGTTGGTGTCAATGAATCATATTTAAGCCAAACTGGAGAAATCAACTATTAGAGAAGCGGTACCAAGCTGAGGTTCACCAATAAGAGCACACTTCCATCTGACAGGATACTATACCTCAGAATTGTCTGAACTCAAGTAATTGATTGTAGTCAAGGATGGCCCAAGTTGAAAATTTCGTAAAAAGAATGGTTTTCAACCCCTGTTTACTGAATAATCTGATTAAGCCATCATGATTTAAAGGTAACTTGTTCATTTTAACAATAAAGCTGAAACAAGGGGCTGGGTGTTAAGCACCTCTCCTGGAACAACCTGGGCATATCTGTCTTGTATCCAGCGTTGATCTAAGGTGTGCTTTAGGTCAGAAAGGTCCTTCAAATTTGACCCTTTGAACTTCCTGCCGCCCAGACTTATCTTTGATGGTAAAGATTTCAATCAGGTCGTGTAAACATGACATTGCCCTTCTTTTTTGGACTCCACACCCCCCCTCCAGGGGCATTCTCCAAGGAAAATTATTTTATGTGCAGGGGCCAGCTTCATGTCAGCAACTGCTTGCCTGGACCTAGATCCTGCAGCCATTGGGAAACGCTTGTGGAATGCTACAATTAGATATTGTTCATGGGCGCAGTCACACGCTGGGACCCAAATGTTCTCAGCTGCATCAAATCTCTTCCAGGATACAAGATACTTGAGTTTTCTTATTACCCAACAAGTGGCTAAAATCTCCTCCAATTCCCACTCCAGCTCCCATCCACGAGATAAGCCTCAGATGTCTCTTGTGTGGGGACCTCAAACAACGTGAGTTTGCTACCATAAAATACTGAGAAGATTCATATTGATTAGAAGAGATCCAACTGGTATGAGAAGAACCACCTTTCTAATGACGTGGTATGGCCCAATCCTCTTAGGGCCTAGTTTTTTGCATGGTTTATTAATTGGGATGTTTTTAGAATCCATCATCATGATATCTCCTTCCTTATACTCTGTTCTAACTCATCTCTTACCATCAGCGTACTCTTTGTAAGCCTGCATGGCTGCATCTAAACTCGTGCTCACCCCCTGGTATACTTTCTTAATCATTTTTGCAAAGTCCACCACCGTTACAACCTTGGATCAACAACTGGGCTCCATGATGAAGGCGGTATTGAAGTCATAATTGGAGAAGAAGGGGGAAAACCGATCAATGCATGTTGGGCGTTGTTATAACTGAATTGGGCCATGGAGAGATGGAAAACTAAATCTGAATGATCTGCGACAGTGTAACATCACATGCCAGTTTGAGGAACTGGTTCACTCGTTCAGTCTGCCCATTTGATTGAAAGTGATATGCAGTTGAACAGCAGGGGTGAATCTGAAGAGTCTTACACAAGTCTTCCCAAATGATAGAGGTAAAATGGGGACCACAATTGCTATTAATTTCTTTGAGGGACCCCATGTTGAGCAAACATATGAGTGACAAAAAGCCTCTACATTACAGCTGCGTTGACTGTGGTTCTGCAGGGAATAAAGTGGGAGAACATTTATTAAATGATTTACTACCACCATGATGGCATCCTAGCCATCAGATGCAAGCAATTCCACCTTAAAATTAACTGATAGAGAAGTCCAAAGCCCTTAAGCCTTTTGAACTATTACCAACAGCTTCTCTAGAGGCTGGCGATTCAGTTTCATTTGGTTGCAGATTAAGCACTCTTTACAATACCTGCCACCTGTGCAGCTAAACCCTTCCAATTGTCAGTGCGGAGAATTAGCTCTAGAGTCTTCACCTTCCCAGGATGACCAACGTTGATTCTGTCATGATGGTCCTGGATGATTTCAGGCGAAGTGGACCAGAGGAAACCATAAGCGCCCCTGAAACCACACCATCTCATTTTTCACATGATAACCCCTGGTAATATCCTACTGATTTAAAGCGCTCTTAGCAAGGACTATAGCATATATAGCTGACAAAGGCTGGGAAAGGACTACTTTTCTGAACATACAATATTCCTCTGCATTTTCCAGAGGAGTGAGCGCAGACCCTTTGGCTAAGGGGGAGGAAAACTGAGACACAATCTTAACCGGCGGAATCATCAACAGGGTAATATGCACCTATATCTCATTAGGATCTGGAGCTATTGCAGGGTTGCAGCTCAAAGCATTCGCCAAACCACTCTCCTTGTCCTTAGTGAACTCATAAGAAAACGCAAATTGGGCTAGAGTCTCATGCCAGCGGCTTTGCCATGGGGTTAATACATGAGGTTCGTAGTACTACAGTAAGACATGGTGATCTTTATATATGCGGAAGGGTTGGGATGAGCCATAAAAGTTATGACGCCAATAGGTCAGCACCTCACCACTGCTAATAACTCTTTATCATATAAGGCCTAGTTTAACTCTGGTAGAGACATCTTCCTGGAAAAATATCCCACCATATGCTCTATTCCATCTTTGCCTACTTGTAATTGGGCTGCTTATATGGCGAAGTTAGAGGCAAGAGAAGCAACAATGAACTCTTTATTGGGGTCGACATGGAGAAGAATGGATGTGGACAGCAAAATACACTTTACCGCTTGGAAGGCATCCTGCAAAGTTTGGGACCACAAAAGCACTTTTGCCCCACTCGCCTTATATAAAGGCGCTGCAACTTCAAAAAATTCTGGTGTTGTTATTTAAGGAACTTAAATGTCCCCAAAAAACTCCTCGATTCCTTAACCAAAGTTGAAGTGAGCCACTCATGAATCGCCTTCTCCTTGTCTTGAGTTATCATGTGCCCTTGGTCAAACACGATGTTGCCCAGAAAGGTAACCTAGGACTTGAAAATTCACATTTGCTTATTTTTAACGTAAGGTCAGCTGCTCTCAAACGTTCCACCACCTGCTGAAGGTTTACTGCATAGGACTCATTGTCAGGGTAAAATACCAGAGTATCATCCATGTAAGCTACCGCGCATACCCCAACAGGTCCCCCAAAACCACATCAATACAGCGTTGAAAGATAGCAGGGGCAAATTTAAGCCCAAAGGGCATAACCCGAAATTTGAAAATCCCTTTTCTGATATGGAATGCGGTAAGCCATTCCTAATATGGATCTGATTGAATGCGTTTAAACAATTTAACTTGGAAAAGACTCTCGCCTTCTTCACATAGCGTGCAATCTGTGAGTTCAGTGGGATGGGATGCAAGTCTAGGACTAGGAAGTTGTTGAGATTCGCATAATCAACGCATGAGCTTAAAGTACCATCGGCATTCTCTACATATAGAAGTGGGGAACATATATGGGAGGTTCGCTGAATAATTGCGCCTTTAGCTAATTGCTTCCTATTACACATCTGAAGCTACTTCCTCCAATACCAACAATGGATAAATTGGGGAAAATATATGCACCATATCAACAGTGAGCTTGAACTCACAATCATACTTTGAATGAGCTGGTAGTACATTGACTGAAGATGCAAAACGAAGATTCCAACCCCTCCAAACAGGAAGGTAGAGGAACCTCCTCAGAGGGCTTCCACAATGGGGTAAGAATGAGATTGTGAATATTGTGCCAGTGGGGCAAAACTCCATGAAAACTTTTGCTTCAGCCAAAGGGACAACCAACTTCTCAACGTTCTTCAAAGTTAATAATAGGGTATTTTCTTTCAAGTTGGTTCTGATGTCAAACTTTCGTCACCAACTCTACACCTAAAATGATGGGGTACAAGAGTTTTATGATAGCTTGGAAGTGGTCAGAGAATTGATATTTGCCAATTTGTTAATCCACTAACCCCATAATTTTTAGCGTGGAAATACCTTGGTGTTAGTATTTTTGCCCATATTCCCAGCTGACTAGATTAACAGGGGTCGCTAGGGGATAATTCACTATAGCGAAGTAAAAGGATATCAGTTGACCCTGATTTCATGGTAACAATGTTTGGGGGATTTTAGGTAATTCGCCTGATTTGGATCTGTCAGGGATTTATCCATGTGAATGCTTAAGATCTCGTCAGGCAGAGTTGCCAATGAAATAGGGGCATTTGGTAGTTGATTGATGATCAACTATCAGTTGTACCAATTGGGATTGGTTGGGTTTCATCACTGACCAATTTGAAATTTAAGGATTAAATTTTGAGGCGAGTGATGCCACCTTCAACTACCAATTTATTCAGTTGGTTTGTTACCTGCCTTAATGGGTAACAAGTCCAATTACCTAAGCAGGTCGCTTGCCAAATATGTTTGGTTTGCTGGGATCACGAGGAAAATGTTGGGGCACCTTTCTGACTCTTTCCATTTTTAAATCTCAAGGATATCCAATGACGGAATCCTAGCCAGGATTGGGAAGACCATCACTCATGAGATAATGACGGATATTTCAATAAAATGGCTGCCATTTTCATCATGAGGTGCCAAATAAGGGTTGGGCGCCAAATTTCCACTATAAATTCCCCTAAGAATTCACTTAATGAAAACAAGAAATGAGATTTTTAATAAAACAAGTAATTACCAAAATTTGTTATTAGTTCTATTCTTCTTCAAGGAAACTATTGCTGTGTGCTTTAATTGGAGACTCTTTAGGATAATGAGTAAGTATCTGAGCGTGGATTAAGAGAAGAGAAGCTGAGCTAAGAAGGGAATTGCTGTAAATTGTGTATCACCAGAGAGAAGCCATAAACGAGGATCTGAGCGTGGATCAAGTTAGGCGGTATAAGAGAAAAAATTTATATTGAGGACATCTTAAGTATTTTAAGGTGTAATATTGGTCAAGAGTTAGACCTAACTCTGGTGATTTATTCAACTACAGATAACAGTCTTCATACTATTATTAATCGACTATATATTAATATGTTACAATTCAGATAATTGCACAACACCAAACCAGTGCAGTTAATCAATTTAGGGTTTTATCAGCCGTAAAATAATCAAGAACCCTATAAATTTTAACAATTTTTGCTCACTACTGGGGTGTAGTTGAGAAAGATACTAGGACACGATGACATATAAGGAAGGAGTAGATGATGTTTCCAATTTTGGCAATGAGTTACTAGGAAAAGTAATGTCATTTGAGAAAAATGTAAAAATAGTCAGAGAAGTTTCATTCTTGAAGTTAATTGTGAAGTGGATCACGTTCTAATGCGTTCACTCAACTCAGAACTGGACCAACTAGTGAAGAAAATCAAAGAATTGAAAAACTGGACATGTGAATGTAACTCCATATGGCAAATGATGCTAAAGAGGATACTCAAGATTTGGGAAAAGGACTTGCATCCTAGATATAAAACTGTTTTAGTGCTGCAAGAAAACCTGTTCCACCTGATATCAACTTAAGATGAAGATATTAAGCAGGGCCAACTTGGGTTGAAATTGGGTCCACTTGAAATAGTCCTGAGGAGCGAGGTGTTTAGATGAGACACTAGATGAGACATTGGATGAGTTGATATGGAAAGCAACCAATTCAGAGTATTGGTTTGTAATACCAATGAGGAGTATAAGGTCAAAACAGGAAATGATTGATCCAAGATAGTTGAGACTTGTTTGACTAATAATATTTAATCAATGAGGCAAAAAATGCAGGAGACAGGGTGTTTAGCCGAGCAGATAAAACTGCTTCCACCCCTAGTGCAGATTTTGAGTTCAAAACCTGTACTGGCTAGAGAACATTTTTGGTGTGGTATATTTATCCCAAGGTCGACCCACCTCAAATAAACTTAAAAATGAAGGAGACAAAAATCATCAATTCAAGATGAAATTGGATGAAGCTAACGAGGTTAGATCAATCTGTGTGATTAAAGGATCATTTCTACATCCACAAGTTGATTTACTTCAAAGTTTTGGATAGCAATGAATGCAAAAATTGTTTTAAGAGTAAAACGATAAAAACAATCAAATGGGACTGTTGACTTATGAGGAATTCACATTTTGAGATATATGAAGACTCAAGCGTCAGTTGCTGATGTATGATCTGAAATTAGGAACTGTTGGAAAAATGACAAGTCAGAATTGAAGGCCTATTTTACGAAAACATTTAAAAGTATTGCCTAAGTCGTCAAGTGTTGCCTATACATGAAGAAACAGCGCTGCTGGTCATATAATGAAGAAGGTCAAACTAAAAAATCAAAAGTATGGATTTAAAAAAAATAATCACAGTTTCACAGAGGACCTCTGAACCATGATAATTATTATGTCCTAAGATTTTAGTCAAGTCCTAAAAGAGGACCACTGATCCAAATTAGATGGTTAAATCTTAAGAGAATAAGATTTTTGGACCATGAAAACTGGTAGGTTAGAGTATATCTAGGAACCAGTTTGGATTAGGGGGAAAAGAAGGACCTCTGAACCTAATTGTAGATTAAAAGTCCCATTGCAAAAGAAAAATACAAAAAAATATATAATATTAAAGATCAATTTTATTGGTCCATGATTTTTGGACCTACAATGAGATGAGATTGCTGACATAGGTTTCTGAGAGAATCAATTTATTGGTCAAAGGAGAAATTATGAACAAGCTCCAAGAAATCCAATGTGCACTTCAAAAAGTGATGGAAAACACAGAGACCGTGAATGGACAAGTTTTTAAGATGATTAATGGGAAGTGATTAATATTCCAAAAGCTTTCAGAATGAGTGGAAATCATTTAAGCTGCTCATAAGGTTGTCAGGCATGGAGGCCTGAGGAAGATGACCTATCATATTCTCCAGTATAACTACTGGGAGTCCATCAACTATGATGTAGCAGACTATCTGGCTTGTTGTGTGGGGTGCCAGTTGCACAAGCTGCACAATACACCATCTGATACTGTCTTGTCCGCCCTGGATTTGCTTGGCATATGGTGTCCTTTAATGTGACAGGACAACTAACTATGAGTACTGGGAGAATCAATTACATCATAGTTGCAATTGACCTTCTGACAAGATGGGTTAAGACAAAGGCTTTAGCATAAGTAGATGCTACCAGTGTAGGAATCCAGCTATTTAGGTGCTTGCTGGTGCTAACGCCGCTGGATTTCATAAAGATTTTAATAAAAATAAAAATGAACGCTACTATAAATTTGGGTTTTTTATAATCTAATTAGGAGTGTGGGGGTAAAGCAAAAAGTGAATCTCCAAATATTTAACTATCAGGATTTGAACTGATTTTGAGGATCAGAGGGAATTTGGGGATATGTTTGGAATAGCTTTGATGCTTTCATTTTAGGTAATCTGGGTTAAAACTTATCAAATCTTGTGGAAAGTGAGTAATTTTTGGTAAACCAAAGGTTGGGGTTTTTAATTTCTTTCTGATTACTATCACTTTTTAGTAGTACGATTCAATTCAAACAGCACAATTTGATAATCAATACCAGGCAATATAAGTATGAATAATAAAGTAAAGAGCTGGGTGAACGCG
>JAKSZP010001617.1:0-110829 GCA_022478985.1 Massospora cicadina | reverse complement strand
GTGCCTCACCTGGTACTAAGTTTTGTCTCGTCTGAGTCATATTTGGAAGTGTCCGTACCATGGTCGGCCTTCCCCACAATAAATATAAAATATAAAAATGATAAAAGCGTTTATTGAAGCTTTGGGTAATTATAGGGTGATAAGGTTTTTTGTGCACAGGATGTTCCATAGTGGACTGAAAATCAGGATCTCCTTGGACTTTGGGAAGAGGTTCGTGATAAGGCGGATTCCTTTGTCTCATGGTAGTCTTTCAGATAGATAGGGTGGCTTCTTTGTAGTATTAGCTTTGACGGCATCTGGATATCCTCCTCTTACTGTCAGATAATTCAGGGGAGAATGCCTTTGTCAACCTAGAGTTGATAATTAAATTATCAGTAGGTAGATGAGATTTAACTTTGACTTTATTTAATTTATTTTCATCTGTGGTGCGAGTTCTAACATCCATCCTTATAACTTCTACAATGATATGGCAATCCCATCCTCAACAGGTTTGGGCATCGCAACACTTTTAATTTAAAATGGAATCAGCCACTTTATCCATGTCCATAGGCGCCTCTTCTAGTCTCAATAAAAGGCTTGGTTGCCTGCCAGGTGTGGCCAAGCTGCAAAATAATTTAGCAAAAAGTTTGATAGCAGTAAACTAAACAAAGTCAGAGTGATATGTATGCGCATTGGGGTTTTGTATTCTAAAAATAATCTGGTAGTGTGTCCATCCTCAGATCTCTCTAGTTTTAGATTAGTGAGCTCAATGTAAACCCTCTTTATTCCTGGTTAAGATTATTTGACAGCAGCCCTTAATAGGTTCTGCTACTTCTCTATTCTTTAGTTTTCCCTTTTCTTAGTTAGAAATATATAATTTGCGATTTTCTTCTACAATTTAAGTTTGCATTAGCCATTGGAAGTTAGTTTTTCAGTTTAGTGAGTAACAGTTTATACTTTCGCTTTTTTCCCAATCTTTTAAAGATAGCGTGGATTATGTACCAACAGTATTCTCTTTTATTATTCTGGGTGTTTAAACACCCATAATGATAGGCCTTTCTTATTCTTATCATCATGTCCCATTACAGTTATAGCAATTACAGTAATTTATATTTATCAAAAATGAGAAAAACTTGAGGTTTTCATCTGTCAATAATGGTGATCAAAGCTCCAAGGATGAGCCAAATAGTGGTGCAGGTGCAACTGAGGATCAAGGAGGGGTAGGCCCCAAAGTTAAGGACTGTGATATGGGAGAACCTTTTTAACTAGGGGGTAAAACCTCGTGAAATATTTTTAGGGATTGACAATTAGGGTTGGAAGTACATCTAACATTACGTTAAGATTGCAGTGCCTTATAGCCGCCAGGATTGATGACAAGCAAAGTTGTGTCCCACAATGGTACTCATTTAAGAACTGAAGTAAAAGCAAGGTGATAAGCTCCATATGGATCAGTCATTTTGAAGACCAGAACATGGCTGCAAATAAAAACTTCAGACTACTTTGAGCTAAAATTTAAAAGGGTTTTAAAGGTTTATTTATAAATGAAGAAAGTATCATGGCTCCATGAAAGTATTGAGGGCACAGATTGTAAGGACAAGGCTGGACGTCAGGAGGCCAAAAGGGTCAAATTACAAGGCCTTCTTGACCCAAAACATACCATGGACCAACTCTGGGTACATGCAAGATATGCCCATGTTGGTCCTGGGGATGTGCATGATTCTTACCCTGGCGTTACAGTATGACCGTTAAAACGCATCAGCTATGTTCTCAACTTGATGTTTTATTACAGTTACTTGAGGAACAGGTATTAAAAACCTGTTCCATTTATAAAATTAAAGTTGAGGCGAGTCAATCTGAAATCTATAACTCAAGTTCAAACAATATTGAATTACAGGACCCTGGCCAATGGTAGCATGCGTCTATCTGTTCGCTTAGGATTAGCACCACTTCCGCTTATTGACAGCTTTCCCCTCATTGTTTAATTATGTTTCTGCAAGACCAACTTTCCTTGTTGGTCATTTGGTTTAATAAAAACCCGTTCATTTTAATTTTTCTATATGTAATTGTTTAATCCTGTTTGCCGACCTCCAAAAGGTCCAAATTTACCAAATGCATGCCATCCTTTGCTTGGACTCTTTCTGAGCACCTATATTCTAGGTGGTGCTTTATTTACCCTTTCTTCAGCGGTGGGTTCCGTAACAGTGGCTTGGGCCCTCGCCACCCACCTCTGATGGAACTGGAACGTTACAGACATGCTCCATACATTAAATGACCAACTATATTTTTGATCTCACCAAAACTTATTCTAAGTGGAAGAATTAGTAGTAGTTTTCAGGCGCTTTGGTTGTGCACCATAGTTGGGATGCTCTTGTCCATAGTGGTATCATTCTCGTTGATGGTGTGCCAGCTAGGCGTTTCTCTTTTTTCTGCATGAAGTGTTAATTCCACCCTTTTGGAAAGTATGTGGTGTGTATGGACTGTTTGAATCCAAGTTGCTTGGGTTTCCAAGTTTCCCACCACTTTTTTCGTTATAATAAAATAAGCTCTGAGTCCCTCCTCCAGGAGTTGAGTGGATGCGTTGGCTTCTACCTGAAGCACCTGTCTGGGTGTTTTACGTTTATAAAACTGTGTTGTGAGTGTCCATGAGTATAGAGAGTTTGAAGCGACCCTTTGGGGCAGGACAACCCTGTGCTGCCACTTCTAAGTTTTACCGTGGCTCTACTGTGCACCATGGTGTTAGCTGTTTTGTGTGCCCTTTAATTTTTGAACCTTCCGGTGTCTCTGGATTACCTGTGTCTATTGTTTCTTGAACGTCGTTTTTCTGTGCCACTTTGGAAGCCCCAGTAATGGACACTTGAGTGAGTCAAGCTTCTTCCACTGTCTTCAATCATCTGATTGAAGCTTTTTGGGAAAGTTTTATTCGCCCCAACACAGAAGGGGCCAGGCAATTTTGCCGTCATGGTTTAATCCAGGGTGGCCCCTATAAATATGGGTTCCAAAAACTCGCGTGAGCCTCTGAAAAATGGGGGATTCATATCATTTTAAATCTTCGTTTTTGATGGAAATTGAAGGCGAGCAGGGGTCCAGCCCTAAAACCGAATTACATGTTTCAGTTGTTTCCACCACTATGATTTCACTCAAGGTGGCCCTTATAAATATGGCACCCACGCCGATTGTTTTTTTTAAATGGGCAGATCTCCCCACTGATTCCCTCCCCATTTCAGAGGAATTGGAGGGTCCAGGCGAGTCTAGCCCCAGTATTGAATTTAACAATTTTATTAAAATGAATTTCTCTCTGAACCGCGTTTGGACAGTTCAGGTGGGGCAATTGACAAAGGGCCTGGGGGGATGGCCTTAGATAACAATGCACAACTACCACTGGATAGGGTATGGGGTTGTTCACGCTCATAAACGCTTTTATAACGCGAATTTCTTAAACAAAAATGAGCCAAATATCATCTCATATGGCTCAAGTAAGGAACCCATTTCTGTATACCAGATCACTTCAGAGAACCCACGCTTGACCTTTACCATGATCCGCAGAACACAGGAGATGGAGAAAAAATTATTATTAAAATATAAAATGTTTATGCATCTGCTGAAGATATGGTGGGGTATGAGGCCTCAATAGTGAGAGTGGCCAATTATCCCTCTCCATTTTTTGATGCAAAACCCCTATACTGGGGGCATGCTTATGCCTGATGAAAAATTTTCTTGTGAAGTTTTGGAATTTTCTGCTTTGAATAAAGTCCATTCTGTATAATGATCTTGACTGCTACCCTTTTATCCCCTTTAGGGAAAGTCAGAACAACGATTTTGGTGAATACAGGAGCCTATGAGTATTTTATTGACCAAGACCTAGCTGAATACCTAGAGTTGAATTACTTTCCAGGTGGCATGGTTAGGGAGGGGCTTCCTAAGGTATTCCAACGTTGAAGGTTCAGGTGTTAGTAGATTATCAAGTTGGCAAGTATCATTTAACTGACCGCTTCCAAGCAATCGAAAACCTTTTGTACCCCAACATTTTGGGAGTGGAGTTGTGGCGAAAGTTTGACGTCAAAACTAACTTGAACAACAACATCATACCATTAACTTTTAGAATGGCCATGAATAATTTTTCCCTTTTTCTGAAGTGAACTCTCAGGGCGAATTGCCCCACTGGCCTAAGATCCACACTTTCAGTCTTGCTCCGTTGCTGAAGCACTCTATGGAGGTACCTTTATCTTCCTGTTTGGAGGTGCTGGAATCTTTGTTTGATGCGGCTTCAGCCAATGCACTATCTTCTCATTCTAAGTTAGATTGCGAGTTCAAGATCACTGTTGATCTGGTGAATATATCTTCCTAAATTTACTCTTTGAACATATGTGAGGAAGCGGAATTAGATGTGTGGGTTAAGGAGCAGTTAGCCAAAGGCGCGATTTTTCAGTGTACCTCCCCAGTATGCTCCCCACTTCTCTTCATGGAGAAAGTCAATGGTATTTTTATGCCCATGCGTAGATTATGGGAACCTAAACAATGTCACTGTACCAGATTTACATCCCATCCCCCTGGACTCACAGATTGCACGCTATGTGGAGAAGGCGAAAGTTCTCTACAAACTGGATTGATTAAATGAATTCAATCATATTTGGATCAAAAAGATCCAGGAGTGGCTAACCGCATTATGTACAAGTAAAGGAATTTCCCAATTTTGGATTATGCCCTTTGGGCTTAAGAATGCCCCTGCTATCTTTCAAAGCCATATTGATGAGGCTTTGGGGGACTTGCTGGGGGTATTAGCGGTTGCCTACATGAATGATATTCTGGTGTTTTCCCCTGATCATGAGTCCCATGCAGTACACCTTTGGCAAGTAGTGGAGAGGTTAAGGGCAGCCAACCTTACATAGAAGATCAATAAAGTAAATTCTTCTAGTCTCAGGTCACCTTTCTAGGCAACTTCGTGTTTGACAAAGGAAATATGATAACTCCAGACAAGGAGAAGGAGATTTGTGAGTGGCCCACCCCAGCTTCAGTCAAGGAATTGAGGAGTTGTTGGGGACGTGTACATTCCTTAAGAACTTCACGCCCAATTTTCTGATATGGTGGCACCCCTGTATAAGGCGAGTCGAGCTAAAGTGCTCCAATGGTACCCCACTTTTCAGGATGCTTTCCAAGCAGCAAAGTGCACCCAGCTGTCCACGTCCATCTTTTACCATGTAGATCGCAAAAAGGAGTTTATTGTGTCTACTAATGCCTCCAACTTCGCCATAGAAACCTCCTTATTACAAGTTGGTGAAGATTGAATAGAGCATCCAGTGGGATATTTTTCCAGGAAGATGTCTTTTCACGAGTTAAAGTAAGCCATATATGATAAAGAGTTATTAGAAGTGGTTGAGGCGCTGACTTATTGGCGTCATCACTTTCATGGCTCATCCTAACCCTTCAGCGTATGTACAGATCACCATGCCTTACTGTACTACCGCTCACCTCATGTCTTGACCCCATAGAAAACCCTCTGGAATATTATCCTAGCCAGTTTATGTTTTACTATGAGTTTACTAAGGGCAAGGAGAGCGGTTTGGTGGATGCTTTGGGCCACAAACCTGCACTAGCTCATGATCCAAAGGAGATAAAGGTGCATAATACCCATTTGATGATTCCGCCAGGTAAGATTATGCCTCAACTTCCCACTCCCTTAACCCCATGGGCAAGCGCTTGCTCCTCTGGAAAATTCTGAGGAAACATGGTATGTTCAGAAAGGTATTTCTTTCACAGCCGTTGTTGGCTGAGTATGCTATGGTCCTCGTCAAGAGCAAGTTGAATCAAGAAGATATTACCAAGGTTTATTACGTGAGATAAGAGATGGTGTTGTTTCAGGGGCGCCTATGGGTTTCTGCTGGTCCGCTTCACATGGAAAGCATCCAGGACCATCATGAAGGGATCAATGTTAGTCATCCTGGAAAGGCAAAGACTCTAGAGCTAATTCACCACACTTAAAATTGGAAGGGGTTAGCCGTGCAGGTGACCAGGTATTGTAAACAGTTCCTGGTCTGCAACCAAAGAAACCAAATTGACAGTCACTAGTGGAGTCGTTGGTACCAGTTAAGAGGGCTGAAGGGCCTTGGACCTTTTTATCAGTGGATTTTATTGTGGAATTACCTGTATCTGATAGCTACGATGGCATCATGGTAGTGGTGGGCCATTTAACGAAGTTTGCTCACTTTATTCCCTGAAGGACCACAGTAACCGCGTCTGAGATGACCAGGCTCTTCATCTATCATATGTTTGCTCCTCACGGGGTCCCCAAGAAATAATTAGCAATTGGGGGCCCCAGTTTTCCACTGTCTTTTGGGAAGAGTTGTTCTAGACTCTTCAGATTCGCCCCTGCCATTCAAATGCTTATCATCCTCAATCAGATGGGCAGATTGAATGAGTGATTCAGTGTTTAAAACAGTTACTGCGGTATTACATTGCCATGGATCATTCAGGTTGGGTTTCTCACCTTCCCATGCCCAGTTTAGCTACAACAACACACAACATGCATCTATTGGTTTTCCCCATTTTTCGCCAACTATTGGTTTAACCCCACCTTCAACATGGAGCCCAGCTGTGGATCCAAGCTGTCAAAGCGGTGGTATTCTTTGCTAAGACTATCAAGAAAGTACACCAGGGGGTTTACACAAATTTGGAGGCAGCAATGCAAGTTTATAAATAGAACGCCAATGGAAAGAGATGAATAGTCCTGCGTACAAGGAAGGGGATCTCTGATGCTTGATGCTTGAAACATCCCTATTAAGTAACCCAGCAAAAATATGGGGTCAAAGAGGATTGGTACTTACAGCGGTTTCAGAAAGGTAGGCCACGCCTCATACCAGTTGGAACTTCACCCTTCATTTCATATCTTTGAAGTCTTCCATGAAAACAAGTTAACGTTGTTTGAGGGCCCCCCACCAGAGACCCCAGAGGCTTATCTCATGGATGGTGTTCCAGAGTGAGAAGTGGAGGATATTGTAGCCTCCCACAGAGTGAGAAGAAGACTTGAGTACCTAGTATCCTGGAAGGTATTCAATGCAGTGGAAAACAGCTGGGTACCA
The DNA here is from genome assembly GCA_022478985.1 of Massospora cicadina. Classification (NCBI taxonomy): domain Eukaryota; kingdom Fungi; phylum Entomophthoromycota; class Entomophthoromycetes; order Entomophthorales; family Entomophthoraceae; genus Massospora; species Massospora cicadina. The sequence goes on along the minus strand of JAKSZP010001617.1, from coordinate 103,777 downwards.
GCGCACAACTGTGCCCATGCCCAAGATCTGATCAATGTTTTTCCGAGCGTTTCCCTGAGGCTGCAGGACCCAAGTCACAGCAAACCATTGCCGCCATAAAGCTGGCCCCAGACCACAAGAGCCTTTCCTTGAAAAAAGCTCCTGGAGGGGGGGGTGGAGCCTCTAAAGAACAAGAGGGTAATGTCATGGTCTGATGACATGATTTAAGAGACCAATCATAAAGATAAAGCCAGTCATGAGGATTTTAATAATATGAGGTTATCAGGCTTTCCTGAACTCAAATATATCCTAGACCAGCTCTGGGTTCAGGTTATATATGCCCGGGTCAGTCTAGGGGATGTGTGCAACGCTCAGCCCTGTGCAATGGCAAAGGCGTTAAAACGAACTAGCTATATGTTTAACAGTGACAGTTTAGTTTAGTTAATTGGCGAATGGGGTTTGAAACCCATTTGTCTTTTGAAATTTTGAGATTGGGTTAGACATGCCTCCAATTGATTACTCAAGCTCCGGCATTCTCAAGCTACAGTACCTGGGCTGATGGAAGCGTGCGCCTATTGGCGCACTTAGTCTTAATACCACTTCCACCAATGGTCATTTTCCCCCAATTGTTTTAATATATGTTCCCTAAAGACTAACTTTCCTTGTTGGTCGTCTTCCTTTAAACAAATCCCCCCATTTATTTACTGTGTTTTAAAAATTATGGTTACTAATGTGAACCTGTGTTCAGACCTCCTCAAGGGGGTATTTAACAACGTTGACCGTCCTATTATCACTAAAGTATTTACAAGATTAAGTGCACCGTTGGGCCCCCTTGGTTTCCTCCAAACTGAGGACCCCAAACACCCCAGCACTGATTTACGCTTGCTTATGGGCTCCCCCATGGGGCCCACCCAAGTGTTCTTGTTTATTTGTTTCCAACTACTTTACACCATGGTATACACCCTTGCACAGGGTTACTTTGACTCTGGCGCCATTTGCAGTGTCCCTTTTACCATAATCTTAACGACGAGCTTCCTAGCTTTATGGTTGTGCACCGCGCACCACCTCTCTGGGAAATGGAGAGTTATAGACACTCTCTTGACATTTGAACCTGGCCCAGACATATTGGGAACAAATCATGACAGGCGTGTACATTTTATGAACAATGCTCCTAAAGTCAAATTGTCAGAGGAACTCGCCAATGGCATCAGGTCATTGGGAAATTCTGACACAATTTTGAAACCCTCCCCAGAAGTATCACAACCCCCTCCCAATAGTTTTTTTGGACCAAAAGATCCCAGAGTGACTGGGTGCAGATGGGTTGGGCGTCCTGAACCCATTACTGACCTCATGAGACTGCCCCTATGTGGGGTGGCCTTTAGAGGTTCTTACTGCCTGTCAAGTGAGAAAAAATTACTCTAGTCATTAAAACTGAAGAAAATTGGCAATTCAAGCGTCCATGGATGAACCAACAGCAACTTGGTCCGCCACTGACAATTTTGAAGTTGGTTCTAGTAATTCATTTTCCCCCTCACTTGAAGTTTCTCAGTTTAGGCGAATCTCAAGGGCCCTGATCCTGAGCTTGTCTAAGCTATTCCATAAATCAATATCTATTTAAGCAGTTGTAACACACTGAGAAAATTGACAGTCAATTTTCTATTTTTAGATTTTATAAATCCGTATCCAAAATCCAATTGCTTTCCTTATGACAAAATTTAACCCCCATTCCAATCTCACTTTTACTAGCACCTAAACCCACGAGCCCTGAGGCAGTGACAACCTGGTTTGTTGCAGGGTTTTTTTTCATAATTATGACCTTTTGGCGTTCGATGGTGAATTTTATCACTACACAAACTTGACGTCATTCAGGTAGCAGCACCTCTGGCATTCAGGATTACCATCTGGGTGTTTGGGCATCCAGACTGGCAGGCTGGTCTAAGATTTATCTGCCGCCATCATGACAGTGCATACTGTAAAAATTTACAGGTTTGATTATTTTTGGCCAATAACCACTATAAAACTTAATACTTGCAGAGGTTTGGGTTTTGTGCAATTTGTCCACGTTGTATGATAGTTGATATAATTTTTTGATAATAGTATGATGACTATTATCCGTAGTTGAATGGAAGTCCTAGCTCTTGGCCCAATGCTTGGCCAATTTTTCCTCTTTAATTACTTATGATGTCTCAAAATAAGGATTTGTTCCCTCATACCATATAACCCAATCTTCTGTTAGATTTCCATTTATGGTTTCTCTGGTTCAACACACAGTTGGCAACAATCCCCATTTTGATTCCGCTTCTTCTCTGTATCTCCACTCAGATCCTTACTTTTGACATGGAATCCATAGGTATGTATTGTATTACTCACATGTTTCACTAAAGTTGACCATTATGTTTCAAATGTACTTTTGGCATACCACTATCTCACAAACCGCTCAACCAATCCCAGAAAACCAGGTGTCAGATGATCAAGTCACTTGGCCCCCTTCCACCAATAGTACTGAGAATTTTGACAACTGACTTCAGTCGCCTCTAGGCTTTGTCTGCGTGAGTTGATTTTTGCACCAAAAATTTCTAAATTGCTCCACTGAAACTTAAATATCTTGAAAACTACAAGTCCAATTGCATAAATAAAAAAGTGTTTTGTGATCCTCAGAACTAAATCTCTCCAATAACACCAATTCCGAGTACCAGAAACACTCACAGAAAAGAATAACAACATTTAAACTCAAAAATTTGAAATGCCTTGACCTAAAAATTATAAAACTCGAACAAAAAATTTAAAATCAAAAACTGGCAAATCCTATGCAGAGCGTCAACAGGCCTATCATTTGAGACTAAAATTAAAGAAATCAGCTGAGAACTTAGACAATGGTAACCATTTGAAGATTAATTTAATCCCATCAGCACCCAAGCAGACTGCATCTCCAATACCTAGGTCATCCAGTGTGCCCAGAAGTGAATCAGATCAAGCATATGGCTAGCTATCAAGAAAACAAACGATGAGAACATTAATAACTTGTGCTTCTACAACATTTTTAACCAACCATCTATTCCTTCCCAAAGCACAAGTCTGCCCATGATTCCATGTCTACTAGTAGTCTCACAAATACCAGGCTTAATATTTTCCTTAAAGAGTCTCCCAGTTATTGCACACAGCAATAATATCCCTGAGAAAGAATAGAAAAAATGGATGCTGATAAAGTTTACTAAGCTGAGACTAAAGTTAAAGTGTAGGTATATCTGTTAAATACTATATTACTATATATTGTATAAACTATTTCTTTATTGGTGAATTCTAGGGAATTTATATAGGGATTTGGCACCCAACCCTTGGTTGATACCTCCTTAATGAAACGGCAGCCGTTGCCATTGAATCACACATCCTCGTCTCAGCAGCAACGGTCTTAGCCATCCTGGATAGGATTCCATCATTGGATATCCTTATAAACTAAAATGGAAAGAGTCAGAAAACGTGTCCCTAACATTTAACTCTCGATCCAAGTGAACCAACCATATTTGGCAAGTGACCTGCTTAGGTAATGGGACTCGTTACCCATTAAGGCAGGTTGCAAACCAACTGATTGTTTTGCTAGTTGCAGATGGCATCACTCGCCTTGCAACTTACACCTTAAATTCCCAATTTGTCAGTGTTGAAACCTGACCAATCCTAATTGGTACACCTGATAGTTAATCAACTATCAGATGCCCCTATTTTGTTGGCAACTCTTTATGACGAGATTTTAGGCATTTGTCCGAATTGATCCCTTTAGATCTGACCAGGAAAATAACCTAAAATCCCCAAACATAGTTACCCCAAAATCAGGGTCAACTAATTTCGAATTCACCTCACATTAGGGAATTATCCCCTAGCAATTCCTGGTAATCTAGCTGACTGGGAACATGGGCAAATCCCAACACATCCCTCCTCTAGCCTAGATTTCCAGCAAGAAAAGGATTGGGGCAGGAGAACACCGCTTCAAACACTCAGTTGAATACTTTATTTGCTCAAGCAGAGTACAACCATCAGTACTCAATGCTGCTCAGGATGACCTTTGGCATGTGGATCTCTTCCCTTCCTCCTCTCTACCACCTACTCAGAGTGCAGGCCCCACAATCTTCTGTTGTGCCAGGCTGATTGATTTACTTGTGACAATATTAATCCATGGATAAGGTTTTCCTCCCATCAGGGCATATGACCTGCTGTCAAATTTATTATTCTTGGTCTGGCGTCCTCAATTTCCTGATTTTCTCCTCATCCTCAACAGGAGACTCTTGCCGTATATTTTCATTTCATGACCCAATTAAGAATGCTCATTTATGTTCGCCCTTGTTATTTTCTTCTCATAACCTCTTGGCTCATATCATTCTTAATTCTTCTCTGGAGAGCTTATCCCATTAATTTTTGAAATTAATTAATAAAAATTTGAGTTTAATTGATTTCAAAGTGCACAATATCAACTATCATATAAGTCTGACATCCCCCCTCTCATCCAGCTCATATGTCAAATTCCAAGTTGCAGTACTAACAGCTGCTCAACAGTTTGCCTGATCAAGATCTTCAGCTCTTCCAGCAGATGAGTTGGGCTGCGTGATGGAACCTCTTCTATGGTCCTTCCAGGACTCATACTCTTAGTCTGGCAACAGTGGCTAGCCCTTCCGTGGAATTACCAGAAATGGTAATTAACCCCTCTGAAACCAAACTAGCAATTGTCTCAAATGACTCGTGGCCAATCCTTCCTCTGTCATCAATTTCTATGTTAGATTTTAAGCTCTTCTGGATTCAGACTTTTGCAGATGCGCCTAACATCATTGTTGATCCTCCTGAAATAATGTCCTTCACTCTTGATCTCTCCTTCCTCACCACTTCGGACTTTCTTGCAGAGTTCCTCTTCTGACTCAGTCAGTATTAAAAGCCAGCTGTCTTGGCTACCAAACTCACCATCAGCAACAGCGTACAAATTGAACTCTCCTATGCAGATTTATGGGCCCAAGTCACCAAGGCTTTATCTATAGCTTTGAATTCTTCCAACCTTTGAGAACATCCTATATTGGGATACTGCGGCTTATGCTCTTTGCTTTGCTGGCCAAGTTCTTTGAAGTTGGGCCACAAAGCTTCCAGCCTCTTCAAGCTTCCATCTCTCTTTCTGCTTCAGCTTCTGAGAAGCTCATTGTCTTCGCTTGCAGGATGCCATTCGCTCCTTGCATGACTATCTCATTTCTGGCACTTCCCATCAATATCTTCCGCTGATGGCTTTTATAGGGGCATGATTCAGCAACCCCCATCTAGTTACCCTTGTTCTTGCCAGCCCATATGTCCAGTGTTCTAGATGAAGACTGTTGGCAAGCGCTCAAGACTAATCTTTCAGCTTCAGTACCATATCAGATTACTCAGGGTTATTCACTGACTGCCTCTTCCTGTACTGTTGCTTTCCTCCCCACTCCAGGATATCATATTTGGCTTCTTTTGACATCTCAATTTCCCTTCCCCTAGTTGCTTTCTTGCGAGATCTGTGTCCGCTCAGAGAACTTGGTTTTTTGTAGGTTTATCCATCTCTAGAATCCAATCTCACATAGATTTTTTTAGTACTAGATGGTCTCACATAGATTTTGACAGGTTATTCACTCCTACTGCGATCCATCCTCCCTCCCCCAAAAGGCGACATAGTTGGAATCATCCCCAAATCAAAGATGATTAATAAAAAAGTATAAATTATAAATATATCAGTTTTTATATGTGGTTTTGATAAACTTTTTATTCTTGTAGCTTTTTCAATCTTTTATTTTTTCTTCTTTTTTTCCATGTGACTTGACCTTGTTTCAATTCAGCGGTCCATATTTTTATTTCCCCCCCAAACTGGATCCTAAGTACACTTAGATCTATCAGTTTTATGGTTCAGAGGTCCTTTTTTGGACTTGACCAAATCATTAGGACATAATAAACATAATGATTCAGCGGTCCTTTGGGAACTCTTTTTTTGTTATTTTTTCATTGATCCATCACTTCAAATACTTAACATGGACTCGATTTACTACCCTTCCATCCAAGAGGTTCTGGATGGAATAGGCGTCCATTGCCATCTTGGTGATAATCTCAAACAAACCCAACCACAACACATCTAGTTTATTTCTTATCCCAAAACCATGTGTATTACAATAGGCAAATCTCCCGCCTATTTGGTATACTGATAAGGCAGGTAAGTTCTTATTGTCTGTCATTTTTGCTTGTATCCTTTTCTTCAAAGTCATATCAAATGCTTGTGATTTCAATTCAATCAGGATATTTGTCAATCAGTTCAAGTACTGCTCGGCACTCATCCACAATGTTGGTTCCACCACTGAATATAATATTGGCGGCAACACGGCCTTCCTCCCATACAGCAAAACAAAAATGGCTTTTTTACCATCGCCATATGATGATGATATTGTAGGTGATCGTCACTGAACTCAAGTACGTTCCCCACGTTGAAGTTCTTCCTGCAACCAGCTTCCTCAGCGTCACGGCCAGCGTTCTATTAACTCGTTCCACCAGTCCATTCATCTCCAGCTGGTAGGGTACAGACACAACTCCTTAGATCCCCATTATCTCATTTAACTTCAGGATCACATGAGACGTGAAGTTTGTCCCATTGTTGCTCAGCAGGACCTGCGGGCATCCATGTCAGTATACTACTTGATTTAGGATGAACTTTGCAGTAATGGTAGCATCTACTTTTGCCAGGGCCTTTGTCTCAACCCATCTCGTCAGATGATCAATTGCAACTATTATGTACTTGACACCCCCTGTGCTCATCGCTGGAATAACTCATCTGCTTGCAGGTATACCATCTGGACCATTGGTAACCATGATAAGCCATCTGCATTATGATGAGAAACCCCCACTTGGTGGACAATCTCATAATCATAAGCCTGTAGCTTCAATGCCCAATGGGCCAGTCGTCCTTCTGGTTCTCTCAGATTGTGGAGCCAACGCAAAGAGGAGTGGTCCGTTACCACTTTGAAGTGCATTCTGTGGATACACACCTGAAACTGTTTATGGGCGTAAATGACCACAAGGCATTCACGCTCAGTTATGGTGTAGTCCCTCTCAGCGACTGAGAGTGTTCAGCTCACATACACCACCGGATGTTTGTCCCCAAGTTCATCTACTTGGCTTAATACAGTGCTTATTGCTGTCAACAAAGCATCAGTTTTTATAATAAATTCTTGATTGAAATTCAGATATTTCAAAAGCAAAGAATCTATTAAGTACTGGCGTAGCTCATCAAAGGACTTCTGTGCTTCTTCATTCCATACAAATCCTTTCTTTGTGTCCTTCAACAGATGGAATAAGGGCTCGGAGATTCTGGCAAAATCCTTAATAAATATTCTATAGTATCTGACCATTCTAAGGAACACTTAGATATCTCGGACACTCTTTGGCACAGCCATTTATTCTATGGCTTTGATCTTCTGGGCTTGCGGCTGCAATACACTAGAGTTGATCACGAAACCCAGATATTTTTAACTCTTTTTTGAAGAAGTGACACTTCTTTGGCTTAATCTTCATGTTTGCCACAGACAGTCTCTTGAGAACTTCCTCCAAGTGGTGTAAATGGTCAGTAAACGTTCTACTGAACACATTTATATTATCCAAGTACACCAGGATGCATGACAAACTTTAGGTCATTTACTATAGTGTCCATGTCCCTTTGGAACTTTGCAGGCGCAATGCATAGACCCTGGGGCATCCTCGTCAGTTGATATAGCCCCTGTGCAGTAGTAATCGCACATTTTTCTTGTTTTTTTGGCAAACAAATTTGCCAATATCCCAATATCAGATCCTTTGTGGAGAAACACTTCGCTTCTCCCAATTGATCTAGCACATTGTCAATTCTTGGTAGGGGATATGAATCCTTCTTTGTAATCTTATTCAGCTTCCAGTAATTGATCACCACCCAATCAAAGTCATCCTTTTTCTTCACAATAAGAATTGGACTCGCCCAGAAACTCAATGATGGAACTAGAAGCCCATGCTTCACTAGTTTGCTGATTTCCTCTCCCACTACCGCTTCAGCCACCTTTGACCATCGAATTGGTCTCATCCTGATCAGCAAATTTTCCCCAGTATTGACCTTGTGGATCACATCTCTCATGCATTTCAAATCATGGTCATCTTAGGAAAATACTTCCCGATACTTTCTGAACAATTTGAGCACCTTCTCTTGCTGTCCTTCCTTCAGATCAGTGAGTTGCTTTCAATTAACCAATAGGCTGATACTCTTGGTTACCCTGGCTAGTAATCACATCTCATCAAGAGACCCAAAATTGTGGAATTTCCTCAGTTCAGCTGTTGAGATTAGATGAACAAACGTGACGATCTGATTCATCTCAATCTTCATCAGTTTTTCACTTAAATTCGCCATGGGAACTCGAATTTCTCCATGGCCCAGCATTATTATTCCAGGATCCACCCAAGGCTCTACTCTGGTATTTCTTAGGGGCTTCTGACCTCCCTATACAGCAGCTCCGGTATCTTAATGTTAACCCCATGTTGACTATCACCTTTGATCCTGGCAGTATAGTTTTCACATTCTTGATCCTCAGTGGAATTCCCAGATTTTCTAGGATTTCTGTCAGCATTTCTCATCGCATCTGGCCAACTAGTTGGTATCAAATTGGAACAATGCCTTATTGTATATAAAATTGATGAAGTTGTTCATCCTACTTAGTGGAGCTTCCCCATCCTTCTGATAGACCAATGGTAACGTCTGACCCAATATGGTCAACGTATTATCCTCAAAGTTACATTTAACTCCAAACTTCTGTAAAATTCCATCCCGATCAGAATGTTATAGTTATGGTTGGCCAAAACTATTGCTGGCACAGATACCACCAAGGATCCAAATCGAAGTGGTAAAGAGCTAGACGCTTCACATGAAATGGTGGTATTTGGCCCACCTGTCCCATACTCCTTCTTGTGTTCCAAGTCAGGCGAGATCTTTATCCTCTTCATCAGCTTGGTTGAGACAATATTAATGGGCGCTCCGCTTTCAACAATTGCCCTCACCTGTACTTGATTTAAAATTATATATATACACTCAGAGTATTGTAAGATAGTAATTACTGAGTATATAGCAGCATTATTAGCTGAATCGAGGGTATGAATGATTTTTGCTGATAATTTAGGCAATTATTCATTTATCGCCCTGAGGGGGATTGACAGGTTTGCCTCATCTAATTGAACTTCAATCATTTCATCAGGATTATCTGCAGCTCAAATCTTGTCTACTAGTTGTTGGGCGTACAGCTGGGCAACTTCCTTGATTATCTTGGGGTTGATTCCCTTCTACCCAGATCTTGTTACCATGTTCACGTCCAAATTGACCACTTGATACAGTTGATCCTGTAAGTATTCATCCACAAACAAATCACTGATGTCAATTTCCTTGCACATAGTATCAGGAGGAACAGGCTTCTCTGCAGCTCTAGACTGTTCCACGTCTAGGCTGTGGGCCCTTTTTTCCTAAATTCTTTGCAGTTGCAGACTCTTTCGCTTGGACCACATTGATTTGATCCTTTGGCTTCTTAAATTAATAGCAAAATGTCCCTTTCCTCCGCATTGGTAACAGACCTTCTCTTTCTTACTAATCCATCTGAATTCTTTGGGCTTATTCCCCAGCATGGTTCAGTTGTTCGTCTTTTTAGCACCCTCATTCCCCTTAATGGGATTTGAATTTTGTACTAGGTTGGATTTGAAACTTCTTTTTGGGGCATCGAAGGTTGCTCCCAAGATTTTTAAATTATCTACCATCTGAGAGGTAATAATTTCCGTTGTGAACATGGAAGACATCATTTGGTGCAAATCACGGTAGGGCTGAAGGGCCGCTTTTAATGCAATTCTGGCTTTGAAGTCATCCAGTACTTTCGCTCCAACCAGGATTTGTGATTCCTGGTAGAAACAATCCGCAAAGCTTGCTAAAGGTTCAAATTTATGGAATTGGATGCCCATAAAACCTTGTTTGCACTTTGACATGTGCATTGGACTCCCAATTACTTCATAATGGCCGCTTTGGCCTCCACATAAAACCAGCTGTCCCCCTCCATGTGGGGCAACACTAGGATTTGGCAATTGGTGTCTAGGCAATTTATCACCATCAATGCCTTTTGACAATCGCCATATATGTACATAGTCATCTTGAACAATTGGAAAAATGCTGGAGCGTTATCCCAATGGAATTTCAGCAATTTCAGTGTTACCTTGAATTCCTCTGAGGCTTCTCTAGCCGTCTCTCTAGGTTCAGCTACTTGGCTCACTTGGGGAGTTATTTTGGGCGTCATCTCTGAAATAGCGGCAAAAGTGTTGCAAGTTTCTTGGGGTATTTGACTTCCAAATTATCATATGAGGAGTTCTTTCTTTGGCATTGGTTGCCACATCTGGCTCACAAACGCATTTGTGAGTTTTTAGCTCCTCAACCTGTTTAACCAGTCACTCCATATCAGCTCTGAGAGCTCTCAAATAAACATGATCCGCTTCATGCTCCGTTTTTTAGAAATAAGACTTATTGAATTAAGTTCCCTTCTTTCTTTTTTTAGTACTAGATGGTAGTTCCCTTATTTTTTTTAGTACTAGATGGTCATGGTAGTTCCCTTCTTTCTTCTTTAATGACGTTACTTTTCCAAGTAGCTCATTCCCAAAACTTGTGACATTTTTGATCCCTTCCTCCATCTTGGTGACTCTTCCTTTAAGGCTGAAAATTCTCAATGTTCCGCTGAGTTCAGGGCGTTCTTATTAATGGTGGCTAACTCCATCCATAGTTTTCTTAACTTGTCTTTATATGACATCCTTATAAGTTCTTCTACTCAACTACACCCTTGTAGTAAGCACCACTTTGTAAAAATTTATAGGTCTTGATTATTATTGGCCAATAACCCCTATAAGCTTAATACTTGCACAGGTATGGGTTTTGTGCAATTCATCCATGTTGTAAAATAGTTGATATAATCAGTTGATAGTAGTATGACAACTATTATCTGTAGTTGAATGGAAGCCCTAGATCTTGGCCAAACGCTCATCCAGTATTTCCTCTTGAAATACTTATGATGTCTCAAAATAGGGATTTGTTCCCTCATACCATCTAACCCAATCTTCTATTAGATTCCCATTTACAATTTCTCTGGTTTGACACACAGTCGGCAGTAATCCCTAATTTAATTCCACTTCTTCTCTGGATTTCCGCTCAGATTCTTACTTTTTTCATAAAAAGTCTCCCAATTATTGCACACAGCAATAATATCCCTGAGAAAGAATAGAACAAATGGATGCTGATAAAGTTTACTAAGCTGAGACTTAAGTAAAAGTGATAGGTAAATCTGGTAAATACTATATTACTATATACTGTATAAACTATATCTTTATTGGTGATTCTAGGGAATTTATAGTGGGGGATTACGTGCTAACCCTCAGTTGACACCTCTTTAATGAAACGGCAGCCTTTGCCAATGAATCACCCATCCTCGTCTCATCAGCAATAGTCTTTCTCATCCTGGTTAGGATTCCATCATTGGACATCCTCAAGACCTAAAATGGAAAGAGTCAGCAAACGTGTCCCTAACGTTTTACTCTTAATCCAAGCAAACCAACCATATTTGGCAAGTGACCTGCTTAGGTAATGGGACTCGTTACCCATTAAGGCAGGTTGCAAACCAACTGATCAGTACGCTAGTTGCAGATGGCATCACTTGCTTTGCAACTTACACCTTAAATTCCCAATTGGTCAGTGATGAAACTTGACCAATCCCAATTGGTACACCTGATAGTAAATAAACTATCAGAACCCCTATTTCATTGGTAGCTCTGCCCAACAAGATCTTAAGCATTTATCAAGATTAATTCAACGGATCTGACCAAGTAATATACCTAAAATCCCCCAAACATAGTTACCTCAAAATCAGGGTCAACCAATTTCCAATTCATCTCGCATTAGGGATTTAGGCCCTAGCGATTCCTGGTAATCTAGTTGGCTGGGAATATGGGTAAAAATTAAACACATACTGATTTTGATGTGAAAACCATCCTAGCAGAAGTTCAATAAATGGATGCATCCTAGTCAATCACTGTGAGCACTTCATATTACTATGAGCAATTATTCTAGAAGCTCAGTTTTGCTCCCCTCTTGTTGAGCCACCCTCTTCAAATGAGTCCTAAGGCTTATCACAGGATTCTTAATACTTGAGTTATCTTGAGCCCTGGGCTCTCTTGTTAGCTGGCCCCTCTTTAGGATACCCTATTTCCTGACGGAAGGTCACCTTAGTGGGGGTGATGTAACATTTATGCAAACAATTTATTAGCAAGACTCCTAATCATTTTATTTTTGCTTGTTTTGTTTACAATCCTCAGCTAAATCAGCTTTAGTATTCTCAGCTGGGTAAGGCTCAGCGCTGGTATGAGTTGTGTCCCTCCAATTTCTCTTCAGGCTTGATTGACAAAGATAGGGTGCATGAGGCTTCTCCATAAGGATGATCTAAGAAAGATCGATAACATGCCTTTCTGAACTCCAGTTTATACTCTTTCTACTAAGGTATTACTTTGATTGTCAGTCTCTTAATTTCGTGGATAAAGATATAAGATTTATGGTGATTTAACTTAACAACTTCTTGTTTTTTTGTATGTGGTTTTACCATCTTCTAAATTAAAATTTTAATGGTCGCATTAGGTTCTAACAATTATCTTGGGTGTCTGGCCTAAGTGGTGGGCTTCTACTAGCGCTAAGAATTGACGTTAATACCATGGAAACTATAAAATGGGTCACTTACAAACGTTGCACTTGTGAACTAACTCAGACTTGTAGAAAATTTGTCAGTCCGTTTTAATAGTAAAAAGGAAATGATAGAATGTGTTAAATGTGCTATTGAACGTCCCTGTATTAAGAACTACTTATACTTATACTTATATTATTTTTTATTTTGTTTATAATAGTTTCTTTCCCAAAAATAAGTACTAATTTAAAAAGTGGTTAAATGTGAAAAAGCTTACTCCTAATGATAGTGTCATAATGGTGATAGAAGTATATTTCTAGTATAGGTTCCTCATTTAGACAAAAAATACTTATGTTGTGTTTAATCAGCAGTTTATCCCTTTAGAGTTTTTAACACTGTAGGTGTTTAATTATTTAAGATACTCACTAGTTTTATACACGGAAAAACCTGAAATAAATGTACTAAAAATGAGTTATAGTAATTAGTTTGATAGTTAAGACCAAAGCTTGATAATACTATAAAAAAGGCTGTAAAATATAGGATCAAAAATAAGGAGATAGGAATCTTATTATATTAAAGTGAGATTTTATGGTATTTTAACAATCTAAACTCTGTTTTAGAAGGGGTTATCTAAAAAACTAATAAAGGTGGTATGTTTATAATCTAAGTAAACCAACAATATGATGAGAATAAAAGCATCACATAGTAGTATTAGTGGAGTAATGTATTGTATACTATTCAGGAAGTAGCATAACTATTGATCCAATGTTTGGCCTCAGATCTACAGATTGAAACTATACTTTACCAGAGTATCAACCTGCAGAAGTATCTGGTTATAGATATCATTTTTTTAGTTGACTTGATATTTTTTCACACAGCTTAAGGGTGCCTGGCTTCAAGGTTGAGCATCTAACATAGTATCAGTACTGTAAAGCTTAAGTTAAGACGTGGGTGAACCAAGGAAAGACTGGGCTTCAAGCATGAGAGTAGCTACTTTTCAGGAAGTAGATCCAGATTAAAGGGCGACATCTGGATTTTCTTTAATTAGTTATGGTGGATGGGAGGGGGTTTCAGATATTCTTACTGGTTAAGAGAAGTTGGGGGATGTGAGCCTTTAAAAATATTGTTATAGTTTTCAGTTTGATCAAAAGTAACCACATTAACCTTCTCTTTTTAGAAACAAGTTTTTAGGCTTTTCCAAAGACATATATCTCCAAGAGCATCAGCTTGCAAATTGTAATTTAATACAATAAACTAGAATTTTTTATATATAATTAAATGAGGTTCAACTTTTATTATAAAAAACAATAATCCAACCCCTATCCTTAGCAGGGTAGTGGGTTTTAAGGCTAGGCTGGGTAGAGGGAAATTACTAAGCTCAACCTTGGCATCAGATGCCAATTTTTTTAAGTTGATAATATGGGAATCGCTTCATCCATCAATATTTCATAATAAGAAAATTGGTCAAATTTTCCAAACTATTCTTGAGAGGGTTTGGTAAGTTCAGAGGTAAAAAATGCCCTAACAGGCTCAGAACCTGTTCTGGCTAGGATAATCTTAATTCCTCTATCTCCTCTTATCATTTATTATAATTTATGATATGGAGTTAAAAAAAGTTGATTTAGGTGGTTGTCATGCAGAAATGTTCCTGCCACTACGAATCTTTTTTAGATTTTGGTAAGTTCAGATTGTCAAACTTTGTTTCAGTAATCTTAGAAATTTAATGACAGGGTTCATTAACAGTTCCAACCTTTTACTTTCAACTTCTTTGACATCTTACCCAATTTTGGCTTTTAAATTAAGTTAATCTCAACTGGGGTTGTCCCAAGTGTCAAATCTTCTACAAATAAGATGGCTCTCATTTGAGCTGGTGGTGGAGATGGGGACAGGGACATAAATAAGTGATTTACTAAAATTACTTATGACTATGCAGATTTGTCTGATTTTCTCAAATATAAAACTCTTCAGAAACAAAGACAATTGTGGGTTTGGGTTTATAAATTTTAGGGGAGTGGTATAAAGCAAGTGAGTAGCAGCAGCCACGCATCCTTCATTTAGGGTATGCCCTAGGTAAGAAATTTGTGTGAGAGGTAGGGCCTTAGATTAAAAACCATTTTTGACCTAAAAAGTGTGCATGCCCCTGTCTAACTTTATTTTAGGAGCTTCAGGACTTACAGCTTGCCTCAGAATGAATTAATCTAGGTAATACCTGCTACCTTTTTTCCTAAAAACCACTCATACTTACATTATAAACTTGTTTTATGTTGAGAGGTTAAGGCCTTGTTTAGAGATATTCCCCAACTGCACCATCAAAATGGCCAATTTTACTCTAAATAATTCTCCCCTTTGTGTGGGCCTACTAAAAAGTCCCCCAATTTCTCTATATTCACCTCCATTTTATTCTAATCTTTATGATAACATCATGCAATTTTGCCATGATTTTTGTATAGATCTAAGCCTAATTCAAACTTCCCTTAATTACTTTCCCAAAAATTCTTTTAAATCTTGATTTTTATTGACTATAAGTATGAGGAATTTTGGGGATAAAGCGCATCTCAATTGAGAGAATTTTAAGAATTTTTCAGAATATTTAATTAATATAAATCAATGATTATGTGCCTATCATCTCATCCACCCTCAATCCTTGTGACAATTTTTCAACTCCTTCCTTTTCTTATGCGCGCATTTAAGAACATCTTGAAACTGGAGAAGATACAAGAGAATTTCAGGGCCCTAAATAACACAACGTCTGACTGTAAACCCTAATTCCAAATAAGTACAGATCTCTCAAAAAAGAGGGTATTGGCCTATTTTATTATCATTTTCCCAGTTTTCTTTATAAAACATTTGAGGCTTCAACTTTTTGTAGCTTTCATGTTATTACAAGAATTTCATATGGTACGCATTGCAGACAACATAAACTAGATAAAGTGTGGTAGTCCTCATTGAATAAAGGTTTAAAGCCATAGAACTTATAATTGCTTGGTGTCTTGGATAGTTCTGTGAGAACTGCAAGATGACTGCAAAAGCAAACTTGAGATTTCATGCTCAAATAAGTTCTAATTGTATCTGATATAGGTTTTTTGAATCGTTTAGGCTTTTATAATGTTGGATGTTAACTAGGTTATGCTTTTTCAACATGTTCCAATACTAGAGCTTTAATTATTTTGGCATAAATGCTAATTTTATCATTTTTTAGCACTAGTGGTGCCCAACCCAAAAGGGGGAGCCGCCACACAACTTTATTTGCAAATGGGCTAAACAAAGAGATTATTAGAAATAAAAAATTCCTATTATGGCACCTCAGCTAACAGCCTAGGAAGCCATATCAGAAGGTGAGGAAGCTTTTGGGAAACTTTTATCTGGTGCCCACTTTAGCTGGAAAACCATGGTGGACAGCATTGGGGTCGGAGCATCAGTGACATGGGGCAAAAGGAGGTAAAGCTGTGGAATTTCTTTGTTTATGAGGCCAGCGGTGTCCATCACTTCAACGTATTGAGCAAGTTGATGATCAGCAAAAGTGATGAGAGCTGGCACACAAGTGAACGACTTGATGTGCTAGCGGGTTTTGGGATAATTGAGGTTAAAAAGAGAAGTTTTTGACACGTCCATGCAAGTGCTGCTCACTCCAAAAGCGAGCTCCTAAATTTTGTATTTTGCATTCTCATCAAAATCATGGTGAAAATTTGGGAGGGGAATATCCTCAACAAGGGGTTCCATCGCTCCATGGAGATGTTGGCAGAGGAGGGTGTTGGCCAGAGCAGCTGCTGCTTCTACTGCCATTTGTTTATATTTTTATAATTTAGAAATTTTTTTAAAAGCGAAAACAAGTGGGGATGCAAATTGGGAGGGTTTACAAAAAATTTCTCCTAAGCAAAATTTGGCTTAACGTTATACAGCCAGTTGCTATCATCGATCCATTTGAGGCACTTGAATGGATTTAAATTGGCTAATGCCCAGCCAGCCACTGGAGTCAGTGCAGTGGTGGATCATGATTGGCTGCAAACAGTTGACCATGGCAGCTCAGCCAAAACTGTCTCAGCAATCAGCTCAAATTCAGTATCCAGTCAAATTATTTTATTTATTTTAAATTTGTGTTTTGATTGGGTGCCACTTAAGGAGCCACACCCAATTTCCCCGAGGCGTGGGGCAGGAGGATCGATCCCCACTCAAAGAATTGGGGCGAAGCGGCTGCCAATCCAACACCAGAAGAAGGAACAGTGGAAGCGGCAGGGGCAGAAGCTGTGGGGCACTTGCACTTCAAATGATTGAGTTTGAAACACAAGGGGCAAATGGCATGGCCATTTTTGATGTGCACCCAGAATGGGTGATCAGGGGTGGATCTGATCACAGTGTAAGGGGGAATTGTGAGGTGAGATCATAATGAATTGGTTATGTCAGAATTTGTTATAACAAACAAATCAAATTCCCCACTTCTAGATTGGGACATACTGAATTAATTTCCAAACCTACCCAAGGTGAATTGGCTTCAGGAACCCCCTCCCCAATTTCTGAGCCACGTGGGGCAGCGTTTTCACCAATTTGGTCAGGTGGGCGACACAATCCATTGAGGATGCCCATGAGGCGGCCATTCTGGAAGATCAGGAAAGAACCTGATTGGATGGGGCTCTGACAATCCCTGAGGCACTGAGTTCCAACTCACCCTATAAATATCAAATATTTTTAAGCCTAATAAATTATTTAATATCTTAACTAACTTTCCACTTCCTTCTTGACCTATTTCTGCGAAGTTAGCAGCTTTGAGCTACCTTTGGACCTTGGCGCCAGTCTAGAGAACTGTAGTGCTGACAAACATAGTGCTCACTACAGGGGGCTCTGAGCTGTCCAAAGTGAAAACGTCTATCACAATGGAAAATACTAGCAGCCCTGAAGATCAAGCCACTGTCAGTTGAGAAGCGTTGCCCAATGGGTTAGTATCTCATGGCATGAAATACTTGCCACTCAACCTGAAGCAGAATTTCAAGCTGCTTTCCAGTTCACCCTGCCTTCTATTGAAGGAAGTCAGTACCAACTTCAATATGAGAACCTTAATGAGGTTGTTCAACAACTAATAAATAATATCTACTCTGTGGGTGCCCGCACTAGTCATTCACACGCCTCTTCCATTCCCTCTACCATGTGGGACCTCCACGACTTGGCCCAGCTGCTGCAAGCAGAACTCACATTGGGTCCCAAGCGCTACCTCCACCACTTTGTTCACCCTGCTATTCATCTACTCCAACTGGTTGGGTTGCACCATCAAGAAGTCTCCCGACAACTGGGGCTCGCCCAGGCCCTACACACCCACCTCATCAATTTTTATAATGCAGCCTCCTCCTTCGTTCATGACAACCTTAATGACATTACTGATATCAATGACTGATCAACAAAGTTTGAGATCAGGTAATGGTGTTAGATAACGGGATCTCTGGATATCTAGAGGATGATCTGCATCAGAACGTCCAACTCCTCGAAACAACTTGGAATCAACGCCTCCTTCAAGTTGAGAATCTGGTACAGACCCTACAACAACACTATTGGGAGCTGGCCTCTTGTGGCTACCCATCTAGGGGTGAAGGACCTGAAGGGCCTAGGGGGCCTGAAGGCCCTGAGGGGCGTGAATGGCCTAAAGGGCCAGAGGGTCATTGTGGACCCCCTGGGCCTCAGGTCCCTCAGCTCCCACCGCTGCTGGCCCTGAGGACCCCTGGCAGAAGGATGTGATGATGGCCTTGGCTGCTTTATGCAATCAAATTTGGAATGTAGCTGAAGGATGCAAACTCTGAACGGATGGAGTCCCCTTTGACCCTAGGGTCTCCATTGGTGCCCTATCGGATGAAATGGGTAACTTAAGCATTTTTGCCAAACTTACTGATGCTCACATCTCTCAGCTGGAGCAAACTTGTTGAGGGTTTGAGACCCACTTGACCACCCTCAAGGGCCAGCTTCACCATCAATTTGCCGAAATTCAATCTTTAAAGAAGCAAGTCATGAAAGAAGCTTCCGTTTCATCCCTCAACCAAAATTGGGATGATATCTAAGAGGACCTTGAAGGCCTACAATGCCAGCTAAACCAACAGGGCCTCTGTGACTATGCGGAAACTGAGATTTCAGAGCCAGCACCTATCCCTGGTGCTAACACCCTCTCCACTCCTCTGGTAACTAAATTTAAACCTAGTTTTAAAGAAAGGTTCATTTCTGGCCAAGAGAGCATTGCCTCCTTTCTGTATGCATATGAGAGCTCCATGGAGGAGGCCACTAATTGGCAGAAGGTAAAGCATATTCACTCCTGCCAAGATAGCACTGCCTGGGAGATCATAACCCCCCATTTGAAGGAGTGCGCAACTTGGGATCAGGTCCATACAGCTCTAATCCAAGAGTTCGGCAGCAATCAAACCCTGGCCAACCAAAAACAAGATTTTATGGGTATCCAACTGAACAAAGGAGAAAGCCCCACAGAGTTTACTTGCCACTTTTATGCCCAAGAATAACCCTTGGTCACTATGAAATATATCACCCTGGATGACGCTATTACTGCCGTCATTTCTGCATTGGGATCCTACCCTGAGGTTCTAATGCATATGATTGGACAGAAGAATGGGTTCACCTGCATCTGAGAGATCCAGGAGGCCCTTAATGAGATCCCTACGTCGATTTTACACTTTAAGGCTGCCTCCACAGGCACCTCTAACCGTCCTAGAGTCCATGTGGTCAAAAATCAGAAAAATCCTCGACACTGATGCACTTACTGTAATGGCTTAGACACAGCGCCAAGACCTGCTGGAAACAACTTGCCAAGGAGGCGGGAAAAGGGCCGTCAGCATGAAGAACGAGGCTCTTCATGCTGACATCCCTACCCAGCCTCAAGAAATCTCTATGTCCTTGAATGCTACAGGAGCTACAGCATCTGGAGAAGAAGTTTTGGTATCTAATGATAATAAAGAAATTGATACTGCTTACTCCTCTTCTGATGACACTCCCATGTTCCTCACTCTGCCGCCCCAGTTTGGAAGTCTGGTCACCTGAGTCACAGTTCGAGTTCATAAAATACCAGTCCTTGCTATAGTTGAAAGTGGCTCCCCCATGAATGTCATATCCTCCAAGCAGATGAAGCGTATCAAGATAGCTACCAATATGCCACACTATATGGAGTATGGCACTGCTGGCCCCCAGTGCACCTGATCTATAGGGGCTTATTCCTCTCTACTAATATGACTTGGGAAGCTCGCTGTAGACACACCCGCTGTCACTCTAGATAACCCTAGCTATGACCTGCTCCTTGGGACTCAATTTCTTTGATATTATCTGGCAGTGCTTCATTATGACAGCGGCTTTCTATCCTTACTTGGGCTTTGTATCCCACTTATCTTTGAGACCCCCCATAATTATAAAACTGAGGTCAAAGCCTGGGCTTGTCTGCTGGAGAGTGAAGGCCAAATATATTGGCTCAAATATCAAATTAGGGGTTCCCAAGTCCGACTGCCCCTTCCTGCTGCTGATGGGCAAGATGGCATGCCAATCTACTTATCTAAGGCAACTACAATACCCCCGAAGTCTCAGGTCATTGCTGTCACCTGGGTACATGTTAACATCCCCTTGGGGTACCTGTTAGAAGTCTGAGGCCTAGACAACCCATCCCCAAAGGAGGTGCTAACCAATCTGAGGGATCCTGGATCCAGCCTTCGCCAGATCTATATCAGTACTGTTGGCTAACCTTACTGATAAACCCAAAAAGTAGGTCCAAACAGTCCTGCTGCCTATGTCTGCCTACAACCAGTTGAAGCTATTGCTGATGTCCAAATTTTGGGGACTTTAGAGACTTCAGCTTGGAAGCTCCACCCCAGTTAGTCTAATTAATACTGATATCAGTAAAGACCTCTCAGACGCCCAACAGCATAAGGTTCTAGAGTTGTTGGAAGAATATTTGGACCTATTTTTGTCATCGACCTAAAACTTTGGAAGGATGAATGGAGTCCTATATCATGTAGAAACTGGGGATGCTCCTCCCTTCTGGTCATGACCTTACCAAAAAGAGCAAGGTTAAAGAGGCCCAGGTGACCGTTGAACTCAAACTATTACTCGACGCTGGACTCCTGGTGCCATCACACAGCCCTTGGGCCTCTCCTCTTCTGCTGGTTCGGAAGAAAGATGCAGCCACTGGGTGGTGATGGATTATTGACAACTCAACTCCATCACCAAAAAGAACAGTTATCCTTTACCTTGAATTGATGATTCCCTCCATCTACTCACCGGGTCCCAATACTTTTCTGCCATGGACCTTGCCAGTGGATATTGGCAGGTTGAGCTTGCCCCTGAGGACCAAGCTAAGTGTGCGCTCATAGCCAATGAAGGACTATTAGAGCCCAAAGGATACCCCAAGGCCTTTGTAATGCCCCAGCCACTTTCTAACGTTACATGGACGGGATCCTTGGGGACTTGAAGCTTACCTGCGTCCTTGTCTACCTAGATGACATTACCATTTTTTCTCAAACCTTTAATGGGCACATTGAGCATTTATGGGAGGTCTTCAATTAGCTATGAAAGGCGTCCATAAAGCTAAAACCCTCGAAATGCTCCTTCTTTAAGTCTGAACTAGAATATCTTGGACACAAGGTTTCCAAGGATGGCATCCAGCCTATACCAGACAAGGTCGACGCCATAGAAAAGATGAATCTCCCCCAAAGCTTAAGGGATATTCAGGCATTCCTAGGCATGGTGGTCTATTATTGACAGTTTATCCCCTAGTTTGCTGGCCTTGCTGAGCTGCTGTTCTACCTCCTGCAGAAAAATGTGCTGTTTGAGTGGCAGCCTGAGCAATAACAGGCTTTTAATAACTTGAGAATCGCTCTAAGTACTAAACCTATTCTAGTCCATCCACACTTCGACCAGTCCTTCTTGCTGTTTACGGATGCAAGTGATGTTACCATCGGGTCTATCCTAGCCCAGCATGATGAGAACCAAGTTGATCATCCTGTGACCTATTTTTGTAAGACGCTAAGTAAAGCTGAACGGAACTACAGAGTTACCAAGAGGGAGTGCCTGGCTGTCTTGCTAGCCATTAAACATTTATGGCCTTATCTCTACGGTACTCACTTTACTATCATTACAGACCACTCCTCAATCCGGTGGCTTCAGCATATGAAGGACCCAGATGGACAATTATCCAGGTATTCTTTAAGAATGCAGAGTTATGATTTCTTATTGTCCATCATACTGGCGTGATTCACCAAAATGCTGACGGCCTCTCCAGGATGCCAGTGCTAGCAGCGTTGACCCCCAAGGAGGACCAGCTGTATGATCTAATAGGCCGACCTGAGCAGTGGAAGTTGGAAACACCAGAGGTCAAAGCTGAACTCCAAAGGATGACTCGAGACACACAAATTAAGGATGGTCTGCTTTACAAGAGGATTAATAATAAGTGGCTCCCTTACATCTGCCCCTCCTCCAGAACTGATGTTATTATAGAAGGCCATTCCACCATGGGACATGGGGCCATCAAAAAGACTCACGAATGACTGAAGTCACAATGCTACTGGGACCAAATGGTAGAGACTGTCCAAGAGGTCCTGGAAGAATGGATGACTTGCCAATTGCAAGACTGAGCCAACCCTCGATTCCAACATTCAGTTGTTGCCCTGACTGGGCCCTTCAATGTAGTAAGCATTGATGTGGTGGGCCCTCTTCCCACTGGGTTGCATGGCCATAAGTATATTATCCTTGCCGTGGACCACTTAACCAAGTGGGTTGAAGCGATTTCAGTCCTGGCTGCTACTGCCAAAGCCACAGCCATTTTCCTCGTTTGATCCATTTTCAACCAACATGGGTGCCCCCAAACCTTACTTCAGACAATGGATTGAACTTCACCTCACAGGTAGTACAAGAACTTACCTCACTATTCAGCACTACCCAGAGTTTCGCTGCACCTTACCATCCCCCACTAATGGGGCAGTTGAACGTGCTAATGCAACTTTTATTTCCATTCTACAAAAATTAGCTGCCTCAGACCCTGCTCGTTGGAACCATTACCTACCCAGAGCCTTGCTTGCCTACAGAGTAAGCTACCACTGAGTCATCAAGATGTCCCCATTTGAAGCCCTATATGGGTAGGCACCTCAGCTACAAAGTAGCGTCCAGCCAATGCTTGAGACCTCCGCACCTGAGAACTCTGAATTAAAAATGAGGGACTTAGCCAATAAAATTGTCCGGCTTCAAGCCCAAGCCACTCAAGGCAATATTACTACCACTGGAAGAGAGACATCCCAATATAATCTTGGATGACCCTCCTTATCAATTTTCCAATCAGGTGACCTCATTCTCTTTTATCACCATCGACCTGGAGGGTGACAAAATAAGTTAGACATACTTTGGTATAGACCCTATAAAGTCATTTATAGGGTAAAGTCCGAGTACTCCATTGCCAATGTCAACCAAGGGACCATGGTTAATTAGGTGCATGGCCAGTTCCTTCAGCCATATTCCACCCTTCAACAGGATCTTAAGGGGCGTTGTTGGAATTTGAGATAACAAACAAATCGAATT
Organism: Massospora cicadina; assembly: GCA_022478985.1. Classification (NCBI taxonomy): domain Eukaryota; kingdom Fungi; phylum Entomophthoromycota; class Entomophthoromycetes; order Entomophthorales; family Entomophthoraceae; genus Massospora; species Massospora cicadina. The sequence goes on along the minus strand of JAKSZP010001617.1, from coordinate 80,522 downwards.
CCCCACTTCTGGATCAGGCCATACTGAATAAGTTTCCAAACCTACCCAAGGTGAATTGGCTTTTAGGAACCCCCTCCCCAATTCCTGAGTCATGTGGGGCAGCGTTTTCACCAATTTGGTCAAGTGGGCGACACAATCCATTGAGGATGCTCATGAGGCAGCCATTCTGGAAGATCAGGAAAGACTCTGAATGGATGGGGCCATGATGATCCCTGAGGCACCGAGTCTCAACTCACCCTATAAATCTCAAATCCTTTTAAGCCAAATAAATTATTTGATATCATAAATAACTTTCCGCTTCCTTCTCGACCTTTTATTTCTGTGAATTTAGAAGCTTTGAGCCACCTTCATACCTCAGTGCCAGTCTAGAGAACTGTAGCGTCGACAGGGCAGATTTTTGCATGGGCGTGAGGCCCTGCCAACTGATCTGCCCCATTAGGAACCACAAACTGCAGCACAGGGTCTGCGCCATAAATGGCCAAACCCTCTGTGAGCTCAGGGAGAGTCATTCAGGGGAGAGATGAGAGGGCAACCCATCAAACTAAACCACCAAAGTGGCCTCTTCTGGGAGCCAGGTTCAAAAAGTGGGAATAGGAAGTTTTTTATAAATGATTTACAGCTTGGCTGCTGCTGCATTGGCTTCTAAACGTAAGCTAAGATCAAAATATCCCTTAAAGGGGTGGAAGTCAATATCTGGTGGGTTCAAAAACCACCGTGGCCATCTTGATGATGGCCGCGCTTGCATATGGGAAGAGATTACCATATTCAACCTTGAGGCTGAAAGACAAATTTCTCAGTGTGAGCACCAAAGGGCTCCAAAGCACTGCCTGGGAGCTTGCAAGGTGGTGGGCTAAGTCCTGAGGGGGACATAACACCCAGTAGCGTTGGTAGGGCTAGCAGAGCAGCTTGGGCGCGCTTCAGCGGTGGCTGAAAGATGCCAGAAGGTGGCGCACCACCACCCTAAGATGGGGCAGCAGGCGTTGATTGCATCAACATTGGTAAGTTTTGAATCATTTGAGTTGTCATTTTTTTGAAAATCCGAATTTGGCTTTAATTTTGTTATCAAAGTGAAAGAAAGATTTCCAATTTTATCATCAATGTTGATGACTTTTAGGCTTTCAAGAAGGAATCTTTGACTTTTCTTCAAACAATCATAACTATATTATAGATTTTTAGGCTTATGAGAAGGATGCTATAAATAATAAACTATGTTGTTTACTGGATCAATTATGACTAATATGATTACCAGACTTCCAAGAAGTTAATGATCCAATTTCACAATAACTTTGCTTTTATCAGACTTGTGTGCGCAATTGATACAATTACAAAATTGAGGTGATAAATGTTCCAACCATGTCATTTCAAATGATGAAGCTCAATGAATAGAAGTAAGGTTTTTTCTGGCAATCAAGCCAATGATTTCTAATATGTGGGAATCAAATCTGCGTGTATTAACGATATATAGAAAAATAATATACTAATAAAGCACCTTATTCTTGATTACTATATTTTACTAGTATTATTTAGTTTATAGTAGACAACGATTGCTTAAGTATTTTTGAATTAACATGGTCATGTGTTCACTAAAAAATTTTCAGTTCATATCATAGTTACTTTGTTAAACTGGAAGCTTTGAAATTTAGTGTTAGAAACAACTGCTAACCTGTGCAGTCATTTCTTTCCAACAAGTGGTTTTAGATACAAGGGATTCTGAGTTGAAGCTATATTCCAGCAAAGAAGTTAACAGTATGACTAGTGAACCATATAGGGAAAGTGAAATTAGCTAAGTCAAGGCAGGTGAGTGTGAAACTCATGAAAATTGTACTTAGAGTACATTAGGATTAGGACCGCTGTAAATTCCTATAGGTCAATACATTACCTCATCAAGAAGAGCAAAGAGGAATCAAGACAGTATCACAAAACTGTAACTGCTGTCAGAGATATGAAGAATTTAAATCAGGCCAAAGTTAATGGAGTTTGGGCCAAATTATAAGGCCTCAAAGCTCATGGTTTTAACTCTTTATCCATAAAGCAAGTAGGGTCATTGTTGGATAGAGTTAATGATTAATTATTATGAAAAAGCATGGTTTTAAACTGAAAGAATTGCACAATCAAGTCATGATGTTAGCGGAATCCTCAGCTAAAATAGCTTCTGATTTTGTCAACTTGAGAGCTAGAAAATGCGATTGATATCAGAAGTTGAAGGCATGAAGTTGAGCCAGAAGAAAATGGGTGAAGATGATTACCAATCATTTATCCAATTGGGAAAAGACACATGCCATTGTCAAGGAAACCTATCAAGCGATATTTGAAGTGTTTCAGGATGGTTTCTCAACCGTTTGAGCTCCTTGAAAACAGCCATATAAGCCTGTGGTTTGTGCTCAAAACTTAGCTGCTTATTTAGTATGGCATCCTCCACCCTCAGCCAGAGCTTCTAGCCAAAATGTTTTACCAGCAACAATACCTTTAAGAATGTGGAAATTCTGCCAACTCCAAAATTGCTACAGTTTCAAAAAATAACCATTTTGCGTTTAGAGGCTTTTCAGGATGATAATGGTAGGATATGGAGACCACCAAAAGGCAATTACCGTGATCAACTGTCTTCATAAACTTAAAAGTAAAAAGATTATATTACCCAGTTTAGCTGCTAATGAGTGGACTTATGTGGAGGCACAGGATGTCATTATATGCGAGTTTGGTATCCTTAACATGTGGAAACCGGAAATTAGAATTCAAAGGCATACATGTTCAAAAAGGATGAGAACATCGATACCTTTGATGACCAGTTTCACAAAGAAGATCAGATACTACCAGGTCAGGAGCATTAATCAATTTCGATGCTTGGATTGCAATGAAAACAACACTTTGGTCCCATTGGGATCTGCATTGGGCCCCAATTTCCACCTTGAATTTGGAAACAAATACTGCACATAAAGTAGAGTTTTTACAGACCTGTGGGACCATATTTGACACCCTAACAAAAGTTACTAAAATGCCAATACAGCCAAAACTAAAGTCAATACAACTTGGGTGAGAAATCCAAATAGGCCGATGCAAGAAATTGGGTCACCTGTTTCAAGTGCGGAAAGAAAGGCCATGTTTCAAAATGTTCTAAACTAAAATGGGCAAAATCAATGTGATTATACCTACCACCAATCAAGCATCATATGTGGGAAAGATTAGGCGGGATAGACCAGAATCAGTCTATTTCCGCCTATGCTATAGCTCCATCTGATATAACAGAACAACTGTATCAAGCACACCTTTTGATAAATGAAGAAAAAAATGTATTTAATCATTAAAAATCTAAGTAGTCGTGCCTAAAATGATTGAGAACGTGGCGCTGGCATAATTGAACCAGCCTAAAGCAAAAAAATGAACGTATAGCCTATTAGAAATGCCTTGAACAATGTTTAAAACATTACAATTATCGCCATCAAGGAGAAATCCCTGAATGTAGCTGAACAAAGTTTACAATCACTTAGTTTTGTGGATGATGTTGCTATCTTTCATGTAAACAGTACTTTTTCTTATTCCAGTTGCACTTATAAATAAATTTGGTAAATCAAGTACAGGTTAGTGACCATTATTTACAAAGAATCTCCAAATAATATTGTCTCTACAAAGTTAGTTAAAACAAGGCTCACACTTGATGCAGATTATGATAAGTTTTTTTTGGAATGGCGTCCTGCTAGTACTATTTCTAGGGGAGCATATAGTGCTTTGTTTCTATAGTTTGGAACACTTCTTGAAACAGCAACAGCAATAGTTTTACCTAAACAGAAATATGAGTTCTTAGTTAACACTGATTTAATGCAGCAGTATGGTTTTAGTGTAATTTCCTATTATTTACTTTCATAGTCTAGGGCAAACATTGCTGATGATTTATAACTGAAATAGAATCCACCCTGGGAGCAAAAAACAATTATATTAGTTTTGTATATGCAGATAGGATCTCAGCGGAGTATCATCAGACTGGTCCCCATTCTAACTAGCAGGCTGATAAAGTTGAAGAATGTTGATGGGTTTTTCATTAAGGGCGTAAAGGCCAACGGTTGTTAAACTCAAAGAGTAGTGTATCATAAGAACTGGCCTTACTTTGGAAATTCCTGAATACTTGTATGCCAAAGTCCATGAGCTATGCAGAAAGGTAGTATTGAGCCCCATTTTGCACCTGGGATTTTAATCCCTGCAAGGTGAAATCAGGTACTGGCCAGCAACATATTGGCTAGGCCAACACAAGAACAGAATCAAATAGTGGTCTATTCTCATTTGATTCCCACTACAGATCCTTTAGCCTTCCATGAATTTTGACCAGAATAAAGAGATGGGTTCACTAAATGACCCAAAATCTAAGGTAATTTTTACTTTACTGATCAAGAAAACTGATAGGAATTTCAGAGGAGTAGAAGGATCAAGTCCTTAAAATATTCAAAAATACTTTTAGAGTGTTTGCACAAGATTATAACCATGGTTTTGCAAAAGGAATAGTTTATAAAGTAAATGTAGTGGCTCAGCTACTTATTTATATGTGGTCAAGTAATTCACAGAAAAGTGAGGCCATAGCTTTCAATGCTGTTGACAAAAAACACACCAATAAGTTATTGGTCCCATCTCAAACCCTTGAGCAAGTCCAATCTTTTTGTAAAAAAATGGATATATCAACTCATCATAGATTACTGGAGGCTTAACAAAATTATAGAAAGGCTAGACCTGTTAGCATGGATAGATGATGATCTGGATAGTCTAGGAGCGGCTCTTTTCGTTTTAACAATGATTTAAAACCAGGTACTACCAATTTGACCTACCTAAGAAGAATCAAGAAAAATGTTCAACCATTACTTAACAAGAAATCTATCACCAGATGAAGATGCCTCAAGATCTTTACAACATGCAGGCAACATTTCAACAAGCAATGGATACTGTGAAAGTGATCTGAAGTTGTTGGCCATTTCTTGTCTACCTAGACAATATATTGTTTTTAGTCGCACTTTTACAAACATCAAACACTTTTAAGAAGCTTTTAAAAAATTATTAGAAGTAAATTAAAGATAAAAGCTTGCAAAAATCTTTTCTTAAAAAGGTGTCGAGAATTTTCACCACAGATGAAGACAATTTGAATAAAGTCAAACTCAAATATCCCCCGCCTACTGATGATTTAATTCATGACATAAATTTAATAAAGGGGTAATTCCCTGAACCATCTGGAAAAAGCAAAAAAGATCTGGATGCCATTAAAACCAAGGCTAAAAAGAGGCCTTCTTGTTGATTCTGGAAGACTATTATGACACAAAGTAAGACGTCTCGTCACACACCTCTTCCTGAAGTCCAAGCTGCTCCTTATTGTCAGTTCCAAGGAACGCCACTTGCAGACAAACCCTATCACCCTATAAATATCCCAACTTTTAAATATGTGAACTATCGTTTTTTTTCTGATAAAATTTTTTAAAATAAAGCCTTCTATTTTTGGGATTTTGTGAGGTTAACCAGTAAGCCTTAGGCTGTCTCAGTGATTCTGGACCCTTACTGTGTTTTATTAAAAATAGCCATGTCTGCCTCCAAGAAGCTTAAAAGCCTGCCTCTTTGCCCAAACCTGTATATAAAGTGCCAACAGAAAACTGGTGCTCCCTAGCTGGTCTTTCAAGTTGGCGCTAAAGAAAGAGGGTGTAAAAAGAAAGAGGAAATAAAGCTGAACAATAAGCTTCACAAGATAAAGATGTTGAAAAGCGTACTGTTGGATTAGTAATTATAGCTTAGAAATAAGAGTCCCTGTCTCAGATACTCTTAAATTATGGCTGAGTACAGAGGTGAAGTGCCTTTTTTAGACTAAAATAAATATCAATTAAAAATTGCCTAAATCAGCCCAATTGTACAACAATTGCTTGATGATATTTTTTTGCCTTAAGGGCGTTCCAGTCAGGTCAAAGAATCTGCTGTTCCCTCCACTGTGAGAGAACTATACTTAGCTCTTAGTTTAACCGCCACTGAAGTGGGAACCAAAATGGATTAATACCTTTTCAACTTCATCCACCTGGCCATTCATTACACCATTCTAAATATAAAGCTCCACAACCAAGAAGTACTGCAAAAAATAGAACCGATTCAATCCATTCATTAATCCACCTTTAAAGTTTACCAATCTACCTCATCCTTTATCTAAGAGAATCGAGATGCTATTCTCAAAAATTGACAATTAACTAAGTACGATGTCAGATAGCTTTACTGGATGAAGGATCCCGTGTAAAAATAGATTTGACTCACAAAGCTAGTGGACGCGGCCATATCTGAAGCTTAACTCCAGGTCAGACAGACCACTGGTTCACTCTTGGATCATATCTCCAGACTCAAAGAACAGTTAGGATGAAGTTTCACATGATATGAAAAAGCCTTACTGCAAGCCATCATGGTGTGCAATGTCCTGTTGGCTTTGAAGAATAACCTGGCTATTAAGTCCCTCCTGGACCATGAAGACCTGCTGGGATTCATGGACCTCAAGGAAATAGTGGACCTATAGGACCCCTCAAGAATAATTGAGCCCCTAGATCACCTGGGGATATTGAGCCCCAGATTGTTGGGGCCACTGGGGGACGTCAGCCCTCCTGCCCACTTGGAATAGAAGGAGAATCTGGCTGGCAAGGAGAAGCTGGGCCTACCAGGCTCACTAGCTCTCCTGGACCTACCATGACAAAACCTGAAGATGTCACTTTACCATCCCAACTGGATAGTATCCAGAATCAGGCCGCCTAACTCAAATCACATATAGTGGCTATTGCACGTGGTTGTGGTGTAGATCTTAAAAGCTGATCTCTTGACACTAATTATACCTTGGAAACCTTAGCTTAAGGCTCATGAGTTTCAATAGTTTCTCCCAATTGCATGATGTTCAATTAGCCCACATTGATAACCAGCTTATTCAACATATTAGTCAAGTCAAGGCCATTAAGGTGTAAATCTCTTCCATTAGGAAATCCATGGAGACTCAGAAGCTAGAATTACAAGGACAAAAAAGCAACTTACTGAAAAAGGTCACCTCTACTGCAGTAATGGATTGGTATAGAGATCTATAGATTAATGTTGTAAGTCTGGAGGAGAACCCCCTAAGCCTCAACTGCATAGAATTCACGTTCAGAATAAAGAATAAAGTAGGGAAGGCGGATGCCCTCTTGTGACCCAGGGCGATTTGGCTTATATGGTGGACGAGTGGTGGGTGATGGCGTACCCCCTCAAAGTTATCCCCTTAACCCCTACTTTACCACCCAAGAGCTAGTACAGCAGATTAGGTAGGTGTGCATGGAGTGGGAGGCAGAGAGAGTCACCGCCAGAGGGAAAGTGGCGGGCATCTTTCCACAGTGAAAAATTTTATGTTCCATAGAGGGGGTCTACAAACTAAATTCAATTGAGGTAAGGTGTAATTGAGCTGCTCATGGTATGATTGGTTCAACATCCCATCAGGGTGTTTTCATTCCACTAAAAGAGGGGGGGTCCAATACCAGTGGATTTTAGGGTAAAAATCCGTTAAATATTCAATGGGATCGCCTCTATGCGGCCTGGATATGGAACAAACAGTTTACCACTGGACAAAGCATCATTAATCCACCAAGCAGAATCGCATTAGGAGGGGAAATTTAGTAGCAAAATTTGAGCAAGAGTTGGCTGGCCATTGGAAGTTCAATTCAGCATTTCATTAGTTGCAAAATCTTTTTCCACCAGAATCAGTTATGCTCAAGCTACCATAGTTAATGCAACCCCATTTATTTTTTAAGCTATCCAGTAATTAAGTCAACCATCCCCTCACAGATATGTTGTCAGTCAGTTTCCAAAACTGTTATATAATCAATTAAACCTTTCACCCAATTTCAATTATGACTTTTACCACTTTCTTTTGCTGCCACTACCATTTGTCATGTTCCCAGAGTCATTCAATGACTGGGTCTTAATGGCAATCATCACTAAATGCTGCCTTCTCTCCTCAGATGGGTCATTGAGTTAGTAGTCTTTTGAAGTACCAATATTCTGGACACCCTCTGGCATCAAGGTGTACCTTTGCTGTTGGAGATTATTTCTCCCCATTGGGTTGGTTTTTGTGACCTCGCTACACTCAACAACCCATGGCACCTCAGCAAATTTAGGGCCCTCCATGGGCCCAAAGATCTAACCACAGTGGAATTTCTGCCACTATGGAGGCTATAGCTTGTTATTGATTGGAATTGTGGTAACAGTGGTCATTATTCGCCGCCTCACAATCACTTCTCTTACCACACATTACCTGGTCATATGAATGGCTATACCCCTGGAATTCTGTAAAGACATTTGGGTTTCATTCATCCCAACTATCAGGCCAGACTCAGAATTTATTAGCCGCTTCCATGACATAATTGACTGCCCATTAGTATCAACCATCTCCAATCTTCCGTTATAGATAGATGACGTTATGGTCTCGTTGTACCACATGAACCTGAATTTAGTGCACAGTTTGGTTCTATTTTTGTGGTCAGTTGGCGCGTTTATTGAATGCTTCCACGTGGTAGTGGGGGAGCACCTGACCAATTATTGTTCAAAGGCTCCAGTTCCAGTATCATCCCGCCCTTGGGGTAGTTTTGTCCCATCCATGAAGATTGTGAACCAGGAGTTGGATTCACTTGCTAAAATGCAGGTGCAGTTTTTGGCAAGCATGGCAGCTTCCTCTTCTCTGATGGACGTGCAGTGGAGCGTGGCTCTGTTGGACGCCATGGAAGGGATGATCGTCATTGGGTGTGCAGATATTTATGCTCGGACTCCAAGTGAGTTTTTTCTCTGCTAGTCATGTTGGAGTCATTAGTAGTGCAGGTTCATGTATAAAGATCGGCTCTCCTACTTCAATTCTTTATGCTGGGCTCAGAGACTTCCAATCTGACTTCATTCATGGAAGCTTTCCATGGCCAATTTTGGAGGACTTAAGCTTCCATTGGATGTAATAGAAGAAGTATTTTATGTCACCTTGGATCCTGTGTCCATTGATCATTTCGCCTGGTTAATGCTGTTAGGTTCACTAGATCAGAGTGCATAATGGCAGTCTCCATTGGTGCTACGCTCCAGCAAGCATAAGGTGGGATGGGTGGTGCTGGTGATAGATTCCCTAAAAAAGTTTTGAAGGGGGCATTGAATGACAAATCAGCATACCCAATGTCGCTTGCCCAGCGGCCCAGTTTGAGCCAGGCTCTTGGGGGGTGTTTTGGTGCTAATGGATGCTTCATAGCCCATTTTTCTTTGTTCCTCCTTCCCCTGCCATGGCGCCAGTTGGTGAAGCGGTTCCTGTGATGGACCTGGTGCCTTTGAATCTCCTGGTCCCTTAGTTGCCAATACCCCATGTCAGATTTTGGTGGTTCACTCGAAAATAAACCTTTGACAACCATCAGATTGGGCCAATTATCCTTTCAACGCTTGAGCTAACGCCTATTGCAATTATACAATTTGGGCCGATTATCTCAATGACAATTCAATCAAGTATTTTATCAGGCGCTCAGCCCAAATATGCTTACATATTATGGCCGATTCTGATGCATTAAATCTGGGCAATTGGTCCTAAATATCAAAACACAATCAATTCATTTGTATACAAAATAATTTGGGGACGACCCAAAGTTATGTTTAAAAGTCCCATGGACAATCAAACAAATGAACAACGTTATCAATTTTCCGCCCTAGGGTGAAAATTCGTATGTTGATATGCATAATTGACATGACTGCAATTATGTGGACCAGCTGAAAGGGGTTACTTAGTGCTATTAATGAAGAGGCCTGCCAACATCCAGATTAGGGGTGCATCATTTTCTTTAATTAATGCCAAAATCTCACAGAAGGTGTGTTTTGTCAGCAGTATGATGAAAATGAAATTATGAAAATCATAGGACAACTTTGCATGCTTTTATCGCAATTTTTGTACCTGAAATCCTCTTTATTTTGAGTTTATTTTGCCACCAATGAACCTAAGAAAAGGTTTCAGTCATAGGACGAGCTGAGTGGCAAAATAACTGTTGAAATTTTGTGCTTAAATGTGGCCAGGAGATGCCCTAGAGGTATAAATATCAGCACTTGGCCTAATGACCATTATCTAATAGTAACTTCTAATAAAAGAAATATTTATTTTGTCCTTTTACTAGTTTTCTTATCCCGAATCCCAACCTTGGAGAAGTGTCAACAAACTGGAAGGACCAAATCCCCAGTTTGTATATAATCCTGTCTCAGATGAAGTTCCAAATTATGAAGGAAAAGTTATGCCTGAAATTGGCCAGAAGAGTCGGGGCGAATTTAATAGGCCTAGTGAGTTAATAGATGGTTCAAATCCCATAAACTAGAGGCACTATTGAGGATCAACTATTGGAACTTTAGCCTGAATAGATGTGCAGGATAATAACTTCCAAGCAAGCGATTCTTGGATTTTGACATCCCATAATGGAGAATTTGAGAAGGTTCTTCTCTTAAAAGGTGCTAAATATCTAATTGATTAAGTTTCCTTGGATGACTCCATAATGAATACAACTCTAATAGAGGAGTCCAATGTGGTCATTAATAATCAGGATATTGTTTATTTTTATTGCTGCGGAAATCTAATTGGGTGCACACAGGTTGTCAGATGCCCTAATGGATACAGGAGTGATTGACATTATAAGTTTGAAACTGGTGCAGGATATTGACTTGGACTTGGAAGTAGGGTAATTCATGATGGGTGCATCTTCTGCTTTGATGGCTTTGTACAAAATATGACAGTCTGTGCATTTTTGGTGCATTAGTTCTGTTTCTGTATTTGGTTTGACGTAGTGTCAGACCTGCTCTTTCCAGTTATTCTAGGGGTGGGGTGGTAGCATTGGTAGCAGGTGAGCATTAACCTGGACTCAACTATACTGTCCTTTTTAAACACCTAGTTGTGCTGGAGTTTCCCCTTTTGATATGCTTGCAATATAATGGAAGCTAAGTTCAATCATGTCACTCCTCTCTCTGGAGGATCTTACGACAGATTTTCACCTGGCTTTAGTGCATATCAGGTTATTTCTAATTTGGAAAAGGCTAATCTCCTTCTGCTACATTCCAAATTTGACCTGGCTTTTGCATTTGATAGTAGCTGTGATTAACATAAACTGTCCATTGTATCCCTACATGCCGCAGGAGGACATGGTGTTGGAAGTGTGGTTGGATAGTATTTTCAAAAAGGGGTGGTTGTTAAGAAATTGTCCCCTATTACATCACTTATAGTTTTCGCTCAGAAGGCTTATGGTACTTTGCACCCATGTGTTGACTATGAGAATTTGAATAATATCACCAGTCACAATCCCTACCTTTCCCCTCAAGGAGACAATCAGTTAAACAATTGAAATTCCTGTATTTACTTGAAGATTGATTTCATAGATGCGTTTAACTAGATTCAGGTGGCGGAAGGCCAGGAGTGCCTTATGGAAAATTGGACCAGAAGTGGCATAATCAAGTTCCGCGTGACACCATTTGTCCTAAAAACGCTCCAGCCATGTTCCAGCAGATGATTGACAATGTTCTCAATGACTTAGGTTAGCTTGCGTTGTGGCATACATTGATGATATCCTTGTTCACTATTCCACTCCCAAAAGCCAGAGAAGGACCTGAAGGCGGTGCTGGCTGCGTTGCACTAAGCGTAAAATTTAAGAAAAAACCTACAAGAGTGAGTTCTTCCACAAAGAGGTTATCTTTCTGGGTAACTTAGTCCTGAGAAATGGTACGCCATCCCCCTCAGCAAACTTAAGGCAATACTTGAGTGGAAGATCAGTGTATCTTCCCTGTAGGTTGGACCACCTAGTGCTAAAAAAAGCAATACTTGAGTGGTTCTCTCCTACAGCCCAGAAGCAGTTGCGGATGTTTTTGGGCACAATCAACCTTTTAAAGAAATTTTCTCCCATCCTTTCAAAATTTTACGCGCCGCTGCATACACTAACTGAGAGAATGTGACGTTCCTCTTGATGGAGAAGTGCCAGCGGGCGTTTAAAGCCATCAAGGAGGTGTTTTTTGCGCCTCCTGTTCTCAGATAAGTGGATCCCACAAAGCCATTTTTTGTAACGTGTGAAGCCTCATCTGCCGCCGTGGGGCGAAGATTTTAAAAGCATGATGGTTCAGAACTCCCAGTTTCTTATTTTTTTGTCCAAGCTTGCTTCATCCAAACAATCCTGAGACATTTATGATAAGAGTTGATTGCCATGGCATGGTCTCTTACCCACTGGCGGTACTTTCTGCAGAGCGTGCAGCATGAGGTGACCATGCGGACAGATCATCAGTATCTTATATGTTCAAAAGCTGTATAAACTGGCGCATCATCAGCCCTGGAAATAAGGCGACCTCTTTAGTGTTAAATCTAAGCTGAGTTTGTGAAAGGAGCTTTAATTGTTCTTCCTAACTTTTTGAGTTGCACCTTGAGCTGAGTCCAGCAGAGGTGGATGAGCAGGAAAGAACAACATTAACTCTACTGACCCAGATCTTAGCCATTACACCTCCTGCATTTTGGTGGCAGATTGGGTCAAGGACATGCCTCTGGTCTCTCATGTATTGGCAGGCCAGAAGGCCTGCTTGGAGGGTTTGGTTTTTCTGGACCAGATGTCACTTCCAAAGCATTAGCAGTACCACTATTCATTGTGGATGTAATCATTTGATTTCAGTCAATAATGTGGGTGATGCCCCACCTCCGCAACAATTTTTTTGGGAGCAACATAACCCCCATAGTGGGTCATCCCAGGAATAAGAAATTCCAGTATTTGGTTAAGCAGGCATATAACTGGCAGAGCATTTTCATGAATATTCCAGTGTGGATCACAAACTGCATGACATGAGCGTGGGCTAAATTGTATAGATCAGGTATAAATGGTCTCAATTATTCCCAGAAGCAGGAGGAGGGACTGTGGACCTCGGTGTCTGTCAATTTCATTGTTGAGCTTCCAAGCTCCAATGGGTTTATCACAAATATGGTGGTTTTAGACTGCTTTATTAAGCTCGCACTCTTCATACCTAGTTAATCTGATATCACCTCTGAAGATATGGCTTATCTCTTTGTGCGGTGTTATAAAACCAGCGATTTATTTTAGAAGCACCATAGGAGTTGCACAAGGTCAACCCACTGAGCAATAGATGGACAATATGGGGATTACCGGCCCTTGAAACAACTTAAAGACTTTAATAAAAATGGAGCAATTAGCCCTGACCACATCACTTTATTAAATTTAATATTATTTAGCTGATCCTTCCTTCTCCGCTCTCTTCTTCCTACTTTTAATATTCCAACTTCAATATTATCATCTCGTTTATATATCAGCGACTTTTGTTGATACCAATCCTTTTTTGTGGACTATTATTAACTACCATATCCTCATTGGTTCATCCTCATAAATGTGAGGTCCTGGCAGGGTCTATTATTCTTAACTTCACTATCACCTTAGTTTGATGCAATCTCTTAGATATTCATCAAGAATTGAAATTGCCTTACCTTATTTAGAAGAGATCCAATAACTATCCTTCTTGACCCAATATCGCCTTATTTCAAGGTGCTCAAATATTTGTACACCAGTAAATAATTTTTTACGGTTTTTAGTTAATCTGCCATAGATATTTGGAGCTTATTGTCCAGTCATATCAGATCTTGACATGTGGCATGTGCTCTTGTTGTTTGGTTTGCCAAGGGATATCATAAATGACTGAGAGTCAGAGTTTATGGAATGATTTTGGACTGACTAGTGGCAATCTTAAATATTAAGCCATGTCACTTAACTGCATACCAACCTCATTTGGATGGTCAAATGTAGTGGTTTAACTAGATTCTTGAGCAGTATCTTTGCTGTTATGCTGTAGCGGACAGGACACCTAGCAGATGATCTTTCGTTAGATCAATTTACTTTTAATAATGGTACACATGAGTCTACTGGTTTCTCACTATATGAGGCCACGCTGGGTGCAACCTCCCATTTTCTATTGTCCGTGTCTTCTCCCAGAGGTTCTGGCTGTGATGTATCATGCGCAGCACATTCAGATCACCCAGTCCTTGGTTTGGGAGAATCTAACTAAAGTTATCAGTGATTACAAACGTTTTGCAGACAGGAAATGTCTCCCAGCCCATAAAATTATGGTAAGTTCCTCCGTCATGTTGAACATGCGCCACCTGTGGGTACAGGTGCCCTCCTGTAAATTTTCAAGCAAACGCTCCAGTTCTCATGTGATGGAAGCAGATTTGGGAAATGGCGCATTTCTGTTGATGCTCCCAGCCCATTGGAAACAGTACCCCATTTTCCTCGCTTTGTAGTTGCCCCATTTAAGAGGAAAATATTAGTGGAATCCGAGCCTATTGTGGTCAAGGGATCAGAAGGGACTGAGGTCAAGGCCATCTTGGCTTCCCAGAAATTGACGCCGTTCATTCAGGCATCTCATTGCCTGTATGGGGATCCTGGACTATGAAAACAGATGGGTCAGCACCTGGGACTGTGCCAATTGTGGCGAGTTGGTGGAGGCCTTTCACGCTATGCATTATGACGTTCCATATCTCCCCTTAAGGTCGCCACGCTCTTGGCTATTATGTTGCCAAAAACCCATAAGAACGTATTACTTACCCAGGTTCAAGGAGTTGTGCTCCCAATTTTCAAAGAGGGAAGGATAATGTAAGTCTGGATGAGAACCTTCTAAGCCTCAACTGCGTAGAATTCACGTTTTGAATGAAGCTTAAAGTAAGGAAGGCGGCCGCCCTCTTGTGACCCAGGGCGATTTGGCCATATGGTGGACGAGAGGTGGGTGATGGCGTACCCCCTCAAAGTATCCCCTTTCCCCCTACTTTACCACCCAAGAGCTGTTACAGCAGAATAGGTGGGTGTGCGTGGAGTTGGCGGAAGTGAGAGCTGCCGCCAGAGGGAAAGTGGCGGGCATCTTTCCACAGTAAAAATTTTAGGTTCCATAAAGGGGCATACGAATTAAATTAATTGAGGTGCAGTGTAATTGAGCTGGTCATGGTATGATTGGTTCAACATCCCATCAGGGTGTTTCCCTTCCGCTAAAAAGAGGGGGTCCAATACCAGTGGATTTAAGGGTAAGAATCCGTTAAATATCCAATGGGATCGCCTTTATGCGGCCTGGATATGGAACAAACAGTTTACCATTGTATAAGCATCATCAATCCACCAAGCAGAATTGCATTAGGAGGGAAATTTAGTAGCAAATTTTGAGCAAGAGTTAGCTGGCCATTGGAAGTTCAATTCAGCATTTCATTAGTTGCAAAATCTTTTTCCACCAGAATCAGTTGGGCTCAAGATACCCTTATTAATGAAATCCCATTTATTTTTAAGCCATCCAGTAATTAAGACAACCATCCCTCAAAGATATGTTGTCAGTCAATTTTCAAAACTGTTGTTTAATAATCAATTTTACCTTCCATCCAATTTTTAGTTATAACTTTTACCACTTTCTTCTGCTGCAACTACCAATTGGCATTTCCCAGAGTCATTCACTGCCTGGCCTTAGTGACCATCATTACTAGATTGCTGCCTTCTCTCCTCAAATAGGAATACTGAGTTAATAGTCTTTTGAAGTACCAATATTCTGGACACCCTCTGGCATCAAGATGTACTTTTGCTGTTAAAGATTATTTTTCCCTTTTGGGTAAGGTTCTGTGACCTCGCCACACTCAACAACCCATGGCACCTCAGAAAATTGGGGCCCTCCATAAATTAAGACGCTAGCTGCAGCGGAATCTGCTACCACTATAGTGGCCACAACTTGGTTATGGATAAAACGGTGGTAACTGTGGTCGTTATTCACTGTTTCATAATCTTTCTCTTCCTACCAGTTATTAGCTCATATAGACGAATATGTACCTGGCATTCTGAAATTTTTTCTGGGTTTCTATAACCCATACTGTCCGGCCAGTCTCAATCTCATTGGCCTTTTTGTGACAGATTTTAGTAATGTGAGAGCTCAGCTAGGTGAATGCGACCCTCTAAGATTAAAGATATTGATTCCCTGAATCTGCTCCTTGAACCAACTGATTTAATGTTTTATTTACAGCTTTTTCTACTAACTTTAAGCCTTCTTTTTAAAGGGAAAGTATATCCCAGCTGAAGGAAGTAGCGCTCCATTTCTTACATCTATAAAAGTGTCATGGAAGAGACTATTGAATACATAAAGTTAATCATCTATCCACCTGTTTAAGTTGAACTCCCAAGAAGCCTCATAGTCACTCACCTGAAGTATAGTCAAACCTAGAACCAAGTCAAAAACGTTTTAATAAAGGAATTTGGAAGCAATCAGACCCTGTCCTCGCATAATCAGGCCTTTATGAGCTTTGCATAAAATATGGGGAATCACCAACTGAGCTTTCAAATCGATTTTACAATGTGACACAGACCTTGAATGCATGTTACCATATTTCTCCAGACGACGCCATTACAGCTATCATTTCAACCTTGGCATCTCGCCCCAACTTTCAGTTAAATATTGACCTGTAAAGAGACACTTCTTGAGCATCCTGGACATCAAAGAGGCTCACGTCAAAATCCATACCACCTACTCCAGAAGTCCACCAAGTTCAGCCTCTCTTCCTACTAACGCCCTCATATCAACGCTCTTGGAAAAAGGAGATAGTAAGAAGAGTATCCAATGAATTCGCTTTAGAAGATGATGGCATAACACTGAATTATGTTACAAGAAACTTGCTGATGAGGAGAGAAAAGCCCAATTATCATAAGGGAAGTTCTTCATGTTGAAAACCACCCTAAGCCTCAACCATCTACTTCTCAGGTTATTATCTCTGATACCCTATATTACTAGTAATGCTGTTGATATGGCTTTTCTAAAATAGAGATCAATTTGGATTACTTTTGTTCCCTCTGTTTACCCCAACTTCTTTCTTTACCCTATAATTGCAGTTTAGGGACTCAATCACTGAGGTGGAAGTTTTAGTATGCAAACTTAAGTTTAAGCCATTGTTGACAACAGATCTTCAATGAATGATATATTTTCTAAACTGATCAGTTAAATTAAAGCTTTTCCTGACTTCAACATAATGTTGAATATGGAACGGCGGGCCCCATTGCACTAAGTCACTTATTGCTTATTTAACCTAACCCATGTTTAAGGAATTTTTATATAAAGGCACCTGATGCAGTCCTTGAGAATCAGAGTTGTCAGAATCAAGGGTTTATACTCTTTTCCCTTCTTAATTCAAAGCTATGGGACCTGAAGCTCCTGGGTGTCAGATTATACCTTATTGCTTTCTTGGTCAAAGAGTCTTTATTTCAGATATTTTGTCTGGAGAGGTAATCCAAATTATGTTAACCTATTTTTACTTAAAAAATTGAGAGTAATATTTGTTAGCTTTGATTGCACAATATAAGGGAAAATCTGGCAAGTGTCTTAGTCAATATCCATGAATACTAACCAAGATCTATTTCTCATTTACAATTGGGATCCATTTGCCACATAGATTGGGATTAAACCACGATTTTAGGGCTGGAATTTCGCCAGGGATTATCTTTAATAATGGTTTCATCTAATTGGATGGTTCAGGTCCAATACCGTTGTCCAACTCATCCAAATCTCCGATTTGGGTAGGAATCCTGACAACGCCCCTCTAAATTTTGACATAGGGGGAAAGCGGACAGAGAAAATGACTATGTACATGATTTACCACTGTACCCTGAATGACCTCTACAATTATTTGTTCGTTGCCCTTCCTATAAATAACTTTGTAGGACCCCAACCAGTTGGTGCCCAATTTGTTATCATAACCACCCGGACAATGGTTGTAGAAAAGGACTAGGTCGCCCAGTGGGAAGGTATGCAGAGGTTCATGTTTGTCATTAAACCAACTTGTTTATCTACTAGTGGGAGCAGATAAGTTCTCAGAAGCTAGAGCCTGGATTTATATTAAATTGGCAAAACTTCACATAGTAACTTCTGGGAAATCAAGTGAAACTTGATCCAACATGGCCTGCACTTTAGAAAGCAACTTGGGATTTATTCCACATAAAATCTAGAAGAGTGACATATTAATTATTCGGTGATAGCTTATTCTGTAGGCCAAAAAGCACTAGGCAAATATTGAGGCTAGTGAAGAGTGTCAGTCATGGCCATTTTCCAGATGGTGTCCATTAAGGTATCAATCGCCCACTCTACCATTCCATTGGTTGCAGGATGGTAAGGAGTGGAAAATACCTGGGTGGATACCATCAGTTCAGCTTAATCATTCACCTGCAATGATTGGAAGTTTTGACTAATATCAGAGAGAATTATGCTAGGGTACCCATGCTGGGTGATAATCCAATTTTATAAGAATGTCGTGGTAACTTTTGCTGAAGCAGATGGTAGTGATACAGCTTCAATCCACTTGGTAAATTGATTAATGGCTAGAAGGAGGAACTTATGAACATTAGAGGCTCAAGGGAGAGGTCCCACAACATCAATGCTGCCTTTATGGAAGGGTTTTCAAGGGGAAAACACTGGATGTTAAAATTGGGGATTAGGTCAATGTCAGAATTTTAACCAGTTGAAATCCTCCAAAAATTTAGCATTACTTTGGATGAAATTATCCAATCCCAGCGGAATGACTTATTGACTAAAATTTTTGGGGTTTTAATGATTGCTAGTAAGTTGCTCCTTAATTAGGCTGAGCCAAATTTGTATTCCGCTGAGTTGGGAAGCTAGGATTTGAGTGGGGCCAATTGGTATCCATAAATTAGTATAAGGATCATTGGCAACTAATAGTCAAGGATGATCCAATTAATTAACTTAGTATATGTCAGCAGAACCTGACAATTACGAGTTCAAGGCAACCAAGGTTGTTTCTAGTGCCTAATATATAATAATCAAGATATCAAAGGCGAAACCCTGATTGATTAACTATGATGAGTCAAAGCATATGTCAGCATAAAGCCAAGCTATCCGAGTGTACCAAGTGGCCAAGGATGTTTTTGGCACATATTTACTAAGTCAAATTCAGATTGGTATCTATTTATAATAATAATTTGTATGGCTCACTGGCAACTGAAGGCTGAAAATGAAGCCAAAACTAATTTGGACATTGGGAAGGCTGAGGCGAAAGGGTCAAAACCAAGGAAGTGAGAAGCGCAGTGGTAGAGTGAGTGTGTGGTTGTCTGGAAGGTCCAGCGGAAAGCTGATAGGTCGGCAAGGGGCACAGTAACCCATTTGTACATATAATAATACTTGGTGCTTCCCTTTCAATAAACATCTCACTTTGCCTATTCTCTTTTGTGATAAGTTTATATTTTTTTGTTGAGTAAAGTTTAGACTGGGGGATCCCCAAATGGCGCAGGTGACACACCTAGGGGTCTTCTGGTGCTATTGGCCCTGACACCTAAGGCGAAATGGTAAGGGCGACCAGTCTTCATTCTGGTTGGCCTGCTGACCAGAAGAGCCCACTGTCACGGAAAAGCAATTTTCTGACAATACTGCTTGTCTTTTACATACAAGGCAAGACTCTAATGCATCCTGGATTAAAACAAGCATTCATTCACAGTAGCATTGAGTCTTGAGCCACTGGTAGGCTTTCTGAATTTCCCCGTGGCCAACTTCGCAATATCCCTCCAATATGTCATCAGTTTGAGCCAAAGGTCATACATAGGGAAACCATTTTTGGGACATGAGTTTGTACAGTTGGCCGTTTTGGATTTGAAGGTTAGCCAATCTTTATGCTAATTCCTTTTAAAGGGTCAGGGATTTGTATTTCCATTATTGCAATTGAGTTAGGAGGTTGGAGAGTCGATCCTCTTCAGGGTTGGTTAAAGTTAATATGGGAAGCTGGGATATGAAATCCACATTTTTGTGTATTGCCCAGGTTAATGAATAACGGAAAAGTCGTAGTTTTGGATTTTATACGCCCATAGGGCTAACTCTCATTGGGGTTCCTTCATTTTCTGTGGCAATCATAAGGAAGCATTATCAGTGATTATGGTGAAATGTTTTCCATATATTTATGTTGAAATTGTTTAATATCCAGTAGTACCAAAAAGCATTTGCATTCCGTAATGCTATAGTTTCATTCAGCTCTGGTTAGCGTTTTTCTATAGTAGGCGATATAATGATCTACTAGGTTTTTGTCATACTGCAATAGTATGGCTCTGATGGCTATATTGCTAGCATTGGTAAAAAGAAGAAAAGTTTTTGTCAAAATTCAGATGTATAAGCACTGGAGAGTGGGATAGAGAGACTCATAGCAGGTTAAAGGCTTGCTTTTGTTCTTCTTTCCACTGGAAGGGTATTCTTTTTTAGTAGTAAACTGAGCCTTAGAGGTGTTGGCATTTGGGGAATAAACTGGCAATAAAATCTTTCCATCCCTAATAAACTTGTACGTTTTGTAGGGAATTAGGGGGGACATCTTGGAAATGGCCAAGACCTTGTTGTCCATTGGAGATATTCCGCCTTTCCCTACCTTATGAACTACTAATCCATTATATTTTGAAAGAAGGAGCATTTTGGCGGCTTTAGTTCTAGTGAAGCTTAATGTAACTCCTGGAAAACTTGCCTGAGATAATCTATGTGTTTGGTAAAGTTTCTTGAAAAAATGGTAATATCATCAAGATAAACTAACACAGAAGACCGTTTAAATCAACTAAAAGTACATCCATGGTGAGTTGGAAGATAGAAGGAGCGTTACATAACACTTGCGGCATTTAAATGGGCTCAAACGATCCTTCACTTGAGATGAGGGCACATTTTTCCTGATCCTCCAGCAATAAATTGACTTGTCAGTACCTGCTGGTGAGATCCATAGCCAAAAAATAGTGGGAAACTGACATCAAGCGTATATAGCCATTTATACGTGGCAAAGAATAGCTATCCTTTTTTGTGATTGAATTAAGGCAGCGATAATTCATGACAACACAGTGGCCATCATCCTTTTTCTGAATTAAAAAGAGTAGGGAAGCCTATGGGCTTTTAGAAGGCATGAATAACCCGGCTATAAACAGTTGCTGTAGCTCTAGGGCAACTTGAGCTTCCTCAACTTTTAATTTGCGGTATGGCCAGGTTTTGAACGTATGGTGAGCCTCAGTTTCAGTTTGGTGAATTACCTCAGACATTTTCCTATAGTCACTTGGTCCAGAGGAAAAATATCACAATACTCCTAAAGTAGGATTCAACGTTCTAGCATTCATTAGGGCTGAGATTATCCCCAATTCTACTTTTAACCAGAGCTATTGTGGGTAAGGATTCAAATCTAAAATTTGTAAAGAGCCAAAAAAACTCACATTGGCAAAATTAATAATGGGACATAATTTTACATAAGCAATAAGGCATGCCAAGGGACTTATAGGGTTGGTTCGTTATATATCCTGATAAGATAAAGAGATAGATTTTCCATAGGCAGGATCCAAAAACCCTGGGCAGGTCAATGTTTCTTTGTTTGAAGGGTTTGGGTGTCTACTTAGCTCCAAAAATTGATTAAGAGGGGTGAAAATCTTAAACCTCTTATCCACAATCACTTGTAAGCCAGAGGGTATTGTAATAGGATGAGGGGCATATAGAGGGATCCCATCTTTGGCGTCCACAGTCTCATGGGGTAATTTAGTTTTACTTCAAGACATGATATTTGACTTTACAAATGGAGGACGGATATTCCAGGAGGCAGGTTCATTTTTTGGAGGCTCCTTTACTCTTGACTGGGAGTTCAAATATCAACGGGATCCAACCTAATAGTGAAAGGTATTTTTCTTTATAATTGATGATGCAATTGAGCATCCACATCAGTTGGACTCCAATAAGCAACTCATAATTATCATTTTCTGATGCAATGGCGGGAGCAGTAATTAAAGCTTTCCAAATTGGAGAGGTTAGGCGTAATACGCCCAGATTGCTTTAGTCATCCAATCACCAGCCGTCCAATATTCAGCGTCATGAATCAAGTCTGGAGCCATCTTTATTTTTTTGGATAATTTGGGAGGAAATAACGTTAATTGGCGAACTAATTTCAATTATCTCCAAGACTTTCCCTTATAAACTACTAACTCTACTCAACCCATCAAAGAGCCAAACAGTGAATTAACAGCTAGTAAACTTTTATGGGAAATTTGTAGTGAAGCAAGCGAAGGATTTTTCCGCGGCCAACCTTGGGGCTGTTTGATGCTTTTAAAGGTTTTGTCTTCCAGCGTTTGGCTCTCCATAGAGGAACTGACCTCCATGAGTTGATTAGGTAACTTACCACCATAAAAATAGGTAAGCTGAAGATTTTTATTTCCTTAAATAGAAACTGGGTACGTCGACTTCTGCAGACGCTGCTAACACAAAGCATCCTGAGGTGCTGGGAATAGAGATAGAGCTAGAACAAGGGACTTGAGGCACTTGATTGTTGCCAGCATAGGGAGCCCCCTTCCTATACTGACTGGCCTTTTGCCAACCTACGTAGAAAGATGCAACAAGTGTCTACTTTTTGGTTGGTTTTATTTCAAAAAGTGCAGGATAATTCAGGGGTAGGCGACTTGGTGGTGTAACTGCTAACACTTTAGGATGGGGCTTTGTATTATTAAAGCAAGGGGGCCCAGTGGGTTTGATTAGATCTGCCGGAATCTCAAAAATGGCTTCTTTAATATAGAGGAAAGTCATCCAGTTAGACTTCACCACTTTAAGATAAAGTATAATGTTAGGCACATTTTTAAACGCCAAAAATGAAACATTAGTGTCATCTAAAGTAAGATGCTTTCCAGCAACCAAAGTTTTAGCTTAAGGTAAAAATCTTTGAGCAAACTCAGTGAAAGTTTCTCCCCACTAAAAATTATGCTCATAAAATATTGATTTTGGTTGGATATAGTTAGGTCGCTCCCAAATTCCAAGAGCAAGCCAGTCTTGGCATCAGTCAAAGTATGGCAATGCATTAGATGGGGGATCATAATGTCTTGAGCCATGCACCTAAGATGGTTGATTAGATGTCTGAGCCGTTGGGTGTCAATAGCTTCCTCCATGGCACTTTTATAACAAAAAAGGAAAGAGAAGATGCTCACTTCACCTGGGACGTACTTCTCTTTTGCACGAAGGCTTGAACGTGCCATTGGGGAGTTAATGGCCAAACAACGTGAATAAACATTGGGGATGCATTTCCACCCAAAGGATAACTGCATTTGCTGGGAAATACGTGAGGGTAAAGAGCATTTATCTGACTTTGTAAGTCATTGCTATCTTCAATTATTGAATCTACCCGCTCATGGGAAGTACAAAGGGCCAATTGGTGGCAACGAGCAGGGTTAACTGCCAAATTTCGCTTTTTAGCTCAGTAGTTACATCACAAAATTCAAGTTGACCTTGCTCAAAGGTGAGAATTTGTTGTTCCATACCGTGTATCACAGCGGGTAATTTTGTTACTTAAGTTAAGGTGGCCTTAATCAAGAGTAGGATTTAATGCCAATTTGTTATTGTCCATTGTTCAATTTATTTATATATATTTTTACACCATGAACTTGGGGTGTATCTTGAAGGGAGCACCAGTTTTTTTGGGATCAAGGTTTATACCTCTTGTCCCTTTTTAGATTCTAAAGCCAGGGGACCCAAGGCTCCTGGGTGTTGGATTATACCTTTTTGCTTTTCTTGGTAGAAAAGTCTTTATTCCAGATACTTTGTCTGGAGAGGTAATCCAAATTATGTTGCCCTATTTTTACTTAAAAAGGCTAAAAGTGAGAGTAATTTTTATTAGCTTAGATTGCACAATATAAGGGAAAATAAAGCAAGTGTCTCAGTAAATCTCCATGCATACTAGCCAAGATCTATTTCTCATTTACAATTGGGATTCATTCGCCACATAGATTGGAGTTGAACCACAATTTTAGGGCTGAAATTCGTCATATTTCTTGAATAATGGTTTCAGCTCTTGGATGGTTCAGGTTCGAATCCCGTCATCCAACTCATCCAAATCTCCAATTTGGGTAGGAATCCTGACAAAAGTTATGAGTTAACATTAGGGACGGAATTTTGTGTGAGTACTCCGGGGTTGTTAATTTATCTGAGTCTTATCTATCTATAATTAGCATCTGGTACCGCTTATCTTCCAAACGCTATAACCAATAAGGGTAATTACAATATAAGGATCTGCCTTATGGAAGACAACCAAGCTCCATACTAAATTGAGTATCATGTAGTTGGGCCTCAAGTAAAAAGGCCCCCTCAATCAGCTGAAGCTCAGGATGTTATTCCGTTATGCATCCCATCTTAAGTTATAGACCCAGCTCAAGGAAAGCTATAGTAGACAACCACATAAAATACATATTTCCCCCAGTCTTTTACTAGAAGTTCGTGAGGCTAGGATTTTATTTATCAAGGAGGTATTGCCCCGCCCGGGCATTCTAGATTCAGTTTATTCAGGTATCATCTTGGTTTTGCTAGGTAATCTAACTTCAACCTCATTTTCATAGAGAAAAGAAATCTATAGTTTATGATCACCTATTGCCTGTTGACAAATTAAATAGCATACATAATTTGGCAATCTCCATGATTTTGGACTTGAGGTTCCTCCTAATTTAGCCACTATCAAACATAATATTAGCACGGGCCTTAACAAAGCCCAATTGTAGGCAGCTGAGCAGCTCTTAGCTGAATATTCTGATGTTTTTTACATGTGGACCTTATGATTTTAGATAATTTACTGGAGTGACTCATTGGATGTACACTGGAGAAGCCTTTTTATATGATCCAAGCCTTATCAAAATCTAAAGTGAAAGAAGCGCAAGTAAAATAAAATTAAAACATCTTAAGGAGGCTAGACTGCCAAACTTTCCCAAGCCTTTAGCTTCGCCTCTGCTGTTAGTGAAGAAGAAAGACATTACCCAGGAGCTAGATAAGATTAGCTTGGTACTCCTCATGGCGCAACTAGGGGAAGCTCTTTGAAACATGGGTGAGTAGCTAACACCAGAACCTAGAGAGGTGCACTATCTGGGTCATGTATTGACCTGAAAGGGTGCGGGATGGTAGTTATGACTTTGCAACCTGTCCTCAAAAGTGTCTACCACTCCCTTTGGGAGAATACGGCAGGAAGGTGGAGTAAGAGTCAGGCTCTGGAGCCTGTCACACTGCTTTCCCATGAGCTGGAAGCATGGGTTTCAGACCTGTACAAGGGAGATGAGAGGCATATCCCAGACCTGGATGGTGCAGACGGTCTGCCCAGTACTTAAATAGGGCGTATATTTGTCAGTTTAGTGGTAGTGTGAGCTACAACAATTCTCAGTTAGATCCACATTTTGGTGGTGCTCAGATTCGCGCATCCCTAATGTGATGGGGGCAGTACACAAGCCTTTATGCTTCAAAGTTGACTGCACTTGGTTTTCTTAGAGCTTTCTAAAACTTAAAGAAAGACAGGACCCATCACGTGGTGATAGATTATTACAAACTGAATTCAGTTACCTCAAAGGACAGCTATCCCTTACCCAGAATTGACAATACCTGCAGATGCTTACTGGCTCACAGTTCTTCTCCACTATGGTCCAGCAAGTGGATATTGGTAAATAGACCTTACCCAAGAGGACTTGGAGAAGTGCGCTCTTACAATAAAGAGGGCTGTGTATAACCAACTTGAATGCTGCAGGGGGATGTGCGACGCCTATGCTACGTTCCAATGAGCCAAGGAAGGCATTCTAAGGGGCCTGAAAATGTCCTGTGTCCTGATGTAACCAGACAATATTAACATCTTTCCACAAACTGTTAACTCCATCTTGACCGCTTATGCCAAGTAACTAACCAATTATGGTCACAACGTTAAAACTAAAACCCTCCAAATTCACATTTTCTTAGTGTAACAGATCAGGCTGCACTTGATCTGAACATTGCTTTGGATCAGCCTGTATTTAATCCACATAATGCTTCAGTAGGAAGGGTTTTTAGGAGAGAAGTGTCAGAGGATGAATCAAGAGAGTCGGAATTATGGTAAGTCATACAGGGAGTTGCAGGATCAAAAGGTGATAAATTTGACATTCCAAGATTGAGATGCCACTGAGAGATTATGACGTCAGAGTCTCGGGCAGCGTAAATGATGATCTGGTGGGATGAGAAGTCTTCGCAGCAATGTGTTGGACGGTTTTTGAGAAATCCTAGCGTAGGTGGGGGAGCTATTTAGAAGACTTGCAGAGTGCTATTTAATGGGAGATGGTTAGGGCCTGAATGGCCAGTTTCAGCTTCTAAGAAGAATCAGGAAATTCAAATAAACTGCTTGCTATTATAAATCTTATTATTATTTTATTATTATATCCAAGTGATGAGCTCAACTAGTGAGCTTAGCGTGGCGTTGGCGTCATTCTCAGCTTTCTCATGGAGGCAGACCCTGATGTTGATGTGCAGCGTGGTGGGAACAGTGGTGTAGGAATACGTGGCAATGATGTGACATGGTGGGAGGGTTTGGGGATGGGCTTCTGCAGGCCTGTCCCTAGTTTGGTCAGCAACATGGCTCTTACTACCCAATTACTTCATGGCATATAAATGAGAGCCCACCCATTACATTAGCTGAAACTCAAATACATTTTTGTCAGCCTTGTGGGGGCCCCAAGAAGAGGTGGTGGCCTCAGGAGGGTAGTAATGGTATCTCCATGTCTTGACAGTGATGATGGTGAGTTTCTCATTAATATTCGTGATAAGAGAGGTGGTTCAGGTATAGGGTGCGATACCCATGGAGGTGATGGAGAACCATATAATATCTAAAACTTTCAAAAGGTCGGGTGGCATTGCCCATGAAAGCTTTGGATAAAAATTCATCAGATGGTGTTATGAGTTTGGTTTCAGCCGCAGTTGGCTCAAGAAACAGGAGGAGAGTCCCCTTTCTTGCTGCAGATTGCACAAATTGTGGAGGCATTATTATTAGAACTGGTGGGGTGGGTGCAAGAACTGATTGAGAAGCAAGGTCGCCTTCCAGGTTCCATGGATGAGTGTGTAGACTGGATCAATCAAGCCGCCTGTCTGGATGAGGTGCAAGATGATGCGTGGTCAACTTTGTTGACAGTGAGCCGGGGGCGTGGATCCGTTGATTAATATGCACAGATTTTTTGACCTTTAGCAAAAGAAGCACGAGTGTCAGATTTGCAATCATCACATATGTTTGGACATGGGTTGCAAGCGGATATGTTGGCAGCTATGGTGGCTGCCAAAGTTCAGAGTACGTTGACTGAGGAAATCGCATTGGTGGTACAGATTGAGAAACATTTGGCTCTGGCACAAAACCAGCAGGAGGATTCTATGTCTCCAGGAAAGAGCCAGTCGCCTGCAGTGGTTTGTAGAGGTCAAGGAGGTGGCAGGGATCACCCAGAAATTTTTGAAATGTCCATGGAGGGTTCTGCCAGGGAATTTGAGGAGTTGAAGAGAACAAAGAGTCAGGGACATGGGAAGGATAATGGTCCCAAACCTACCTTATCTACAGATTTGCAATCTGAGAATGCTCTAAAAGTTAAATCTAATTTTTTGCTTTATTCTCAATTATTGATTATGGTGGAATTATATTTGCAAGGTTGGATGGGGAAGGTGTTGGCTTGGTGGATACAGGGGCCAAGGAAAACTATGTGGAATTCACCCTGGCGGAAATTTTAAGTTGGGAATGCAGAAAGGTCCTGAGGTGATGTTTGCCGACATGTCAAGGAGGGCTCCCTCATGGCATTTGGAGCCTTGGATAGTTGTTTGGCAGAACCCGTTTTGGATCAAAGAGAGTTTCTGTACAACCAGGAATCTGGCCCATCATGTGTTATTGGGGATGTGGTGGTGGCATCAGTTCTGGCCCAGGTTGATTTGCCATTTAACAAAGTTACTTTGAATCCTCAGATGGGCCCTCCAATGAGGTGGAAGATGGTAGTTGGAAGTGATGTTCCAAATAGATTCAGAAATATGGGTGGAATTCAGGAGGGAGAGTTACCAGCTGAATATCACGATTTTGTGGGTGTATTTGGTCCTACAAGGAACTCGCCTTTTTCCCCTACTGGTTCTTTAGCATTTTCATTCCAGTTTGAAAGGGGTTGGAGCTTCCCTGGGGATGTCCAGTATACCATCTTAACCAATGAGCAAAAGGAGCATTGGAGGGCCATGTGAAATCAATGTTGGACAAAGGATTAATTGAGCCTTCTAAGTCACCAGTTGTGTCTCCTGTATTACTGGTGCCAAAAGTGAGTGGCAAACTACACCCATGCGTGAATTTCTGACTTCTGAACACGGTCACTGAACCTGATCTGTATCTGATGCCTTTGGTGGAGGATATTCTCCCAACGGTTACCAGTTGCACCATTTTTACAAAGTTAGATCTTGCAGATGCATTCATTAAGGTACTGGTAAAGCTGGAACATCAATAATACACCGCGTTTAAGTGTCACTTGGGGGTGTTTCTATATTGCGTGATGCCATTTGGTTTAGAAATGCCCCAGCGGTGTTTCACCGGATAAACAATCATGTCCTTGGATGAATGATCAGTTGGTTCTGTGCCACCTAAATGGATGATATCTTGGTGTTTACACAGTCCTGAGAGGGTTATGTCCGAGATGTCCAGGAAGTTCTGGGACAATTGGCTAAATGGGTCTAAGATTGAAACTTTCTAAGTGTGAATTCAATTGGAGTTTGGTGACGTTCCTAGGCAACGTGGTGTTCCAGAATGGATTAGGAGTATGTCTGGATAAACTGCATGCGGTATAAGCATGGAAGGTCCCTACTGATCAAATGGGGGTGAAGAGTTTTTTTGGGAACATTTAAATCCTATGACGGTTTGTGAAAAATTTTTTCCAAATAGACTAATCTTTCATGCATCTAACGCAGGATGTTCCGTTAATGTGGGGAAGAAAAGAGGAGCAGGCATTTGAATTTTTAAAGGATAAGTACTTATGGTGCCTGTCTTGGCCCATCTGGATCCTGGGAAGCCATTTGTGGTAGAAACTGATGCTTCAAATTAGGCCATAGGTGCAGTGTTACTACAGAAGGGAGAAGCTGGGCTCAAACACCCCATGTGTTATTTTAGCCACAAGATGATCCCCACTGAAACTAATTATCTGATATATGATAAGAAACTGCTGGCAGTGATGGCGGCCTTGCGGGAATGACAGCACCTCCTGCACTATGCCTGACACCCTTTTGTTTTTTGAACAGACCATAGAGTTTTGGAATATTAATGGTAACCAAGGAAGATGGACTAGCAGTAAGCCAGATGGCATGTGGAGCTAGTCCAATACAATTTCCGGATAGAATACAGGCTGGGTTTGACAAATATTTTAGCAGACTGGTTGAGTCAGGATGCAGGCTTAGCATATAAGAAGGATGAATTGGAGGAATTTAATAAGACACAATGTTCTGAACAAATCAATTTGCGATGATTGAGGGTGGGGGGAGTGAGTTGGGGGAGAAAGTCCACTGGAAGCAAAGAAGGTCAGAATTTGGATGGTGATTAAAAGCCGAGATGAAAGAAGGACAGCCACACAGGTGCCATAGGTCCTTCATGAAAAGGCGTGGGGTGGTATACCATGATTCTCACGCGTGAGTGCCAAATCCATCATTACAACAGGAGGTAATTCGGGTCTCTCATGATCATACATTGGCTGGTCATCTGGGAGTGGAGAAGATGGTGGAGTTGGTGCAGCAGGATTATTTGTGGTTGGGCCAGTGGAAGGTTGTCAGGAATTATGTGAGGGAGTGTTTGATATGTGCAAATTTGAAATCTTCAAGAAAACCTCCATTGGGTAAGTTAAACCCACTAAAGATACCACGTGCGCCATGGAGTTCAATTAGCGTTAATTTTATAATGGGTCTTCTGAGGGTGCAGGGGAAGGATGCAGTTATGGTTGTGGATAGTTTGACCAAATAGGATGAGTTTTTCCCATGTACAGGGAGTTTTTTGGCAAAGGATGCAGTAAGGATTTTCATTGATGAAGTAATCTCCTGGCATGGATTACCTGAGTAAATTGTTTTGGACCATGGTCCACAGTTTGTCTCGAAATTCTGGTCGAGTTTGCTGGGAAATTTGAAAATCAGGCCTGGTTAGTCCTTGGCATACCATCCCCAATCCAATGGACAGATGGAGAGGGTGAATCAGTACTTGAGCAGTATCTACAATGTTATGTCTCGATCAGTAGGATGACCGGGTTTTGTGGGTTCAGTTGGCCCAATTTTCTTATAACAATCATTGTTAATTTTTCAACGGAAATGAAGCTGTTTTTTGCAAATCATGGTCTAGATACCAGATTGGATGAGGGATCCGTGGGTGGTGTGTGTCAGGGGGCGGATGAGATGGCGCATACCATGGCGGATATCACGAAGAGGCTATGAGGAAATTTGGAGCAAGCATTGGCTTGGCAGAAGCATCAGGCAGATTGACGAAGAGCGCTGGATCCAGAGTTTGAGCCTGGGGACTGGGTATAGGTGGTAGCTAAGTACTATGATGTTCCGGTTAAGAGTCACAAGCTGGGACCAAAGTTTTTGGCCCATACCAGATCATTCAAGCTAATAATCGGGTTGCTTTCAAATTGGGATTGCCAGAAGGTTCTAAGGCCCATCCCGTAATTCATGCTTCCCAATTATGGGCGTTCAAAGGAAAGGGTCTGGATCAACCAGGACCGTTAAACCCAAGGGAAGGGGATGTTCAGGAATATGAAGTAGAGCGGATTTTGGATGTGAGATGGGTGAGGGGCCAGCAACAATTGCTGGTGAAGTGGAAAGGTTACCTGGTGGAGGAGGTGACGTGGCAGATGAAGGAAGACTGTGCGCAATGCCTGGGGAAGTTTAGGAGTTTTGGTCCTCACTGGGGGGTGATGTAATGGTTCAGGCTGCACTTGATCCGCACATTGCTCTGGATAAGCCTGCACTCGCTCTGCACATTGCTTCAGTAGGAAGGGCCTCAACTAGGAGAGAAGTGCTGGAGGATGATTTGAGAGAGTTGAAGTTGGTGGTAATTTGGATAGGGAGTTGCAGGATTGAAGGTGAGAAATTTGACATTCTGAAATTAAGATGTCACTGAGAGAATATGATGTCAGAGTTTCAATTGGTGTGGATGATGATCTGGTGGGATAAGAAGTCTTCGTGAGCAATGTGTTGGATGGTATTCAAGAAAGCCTAGCATAGGAGAGGGAGCTTATTAGAAGACTAGCAGAGTGCTATTTATTAGGGGATGATTGGGGCCTGAATGGCCAGTTTCAGCTTCTAAGAAGAAAAGGGAAAATCAAATAAATCGCTTGCTATTATAAATCTTATTCATATATATTCAAATTATAACATCATACTCAAGTGATGAGCTCAACTAGTGAGCTTGGCGTGGTGTTGGCGTCATTCTCAGCCCTCTCATGGAGCCAGACCCTGATGTTGATGTGCAGCGTCGTGAGAACAGTGGTGCGGGGATATGTGGCAATGACGAGCTATGGTGGGAGAGTTTGGGATGGGCTTCTGCGGGCCTGTCCCTAGTTTGGGCAGCAACATGGCTCTTACTACCTAATTCTTTTGTGGCATATTGGCGCGAGCTCACCTAACACACTTAGCGTAAATTTAATTTTTTAAGATATAAGGTAACCAATGAAGGTATATATCCACTGCCAGACATGTTATGGCCAAACATAAGATGTCCCCACCAAAGTGTATAGGAATATCCAGCTTTTTTGGTGATGGTGGGTTATTACCTCCATATTATCCCTCGTTTTGCTGAACTCATGGAGCCCTTTTTTAACTGTTTATAAAAATATGCCTTTCCTTTGGGAGTTATCACAAAAACACTCCTTTAAACCTTTATAAATGGCATTAACTAGATTTTCTCGTAAAATCTGGCTTACTTGCTGATTGTTTCCAGAAGTTAACTGCACAGGTTTGGTTATGTTCAGGATTTAAGTTGCTTGATAATAACAGATATATGGGCGATAATAGTATGAAAACTATTATCCATAGCTGAATAAATAAACCTTGTTGATTGGTGGTACAATGCTTATCTTGGAATGATCCACAAAATATTGATTATGTTGACAATTCTGGACTTCTTCTTTATACCAGCTGAACCAAATCCGCTCTTAGATTCAGAGGTTCCTGGACTTAGTTCTCATCAAGCTGAGTCAGTGGAGATTTTCTTCAAAGGTCTGCTTCTCTTCTAAGGATATCCAATCCTTACTCTTTATCACACTAAAGATTTAACAATTATTTTACTACAAGATATGGAACTGATGATGAATAGAAATTATCACTACTATCTAATCCACAATCTACTTCCTTTATTAAGAATGCTAGGTAATTTATAAGGAAATTTGGCGCCCAACTACTTAGTTGGCGCCTCAGTAAGGAAATGGCAGCTGTTTCCATTAAATTTCCTTTTTGAAATCTCTTCCAGCAACAGTCTTCTCCATTGGGCTAAAGATTCCTCCGTTGGACATCCCAGAGACCTGAAAACGTAAAGAGATAGAAAACGTGTCCCTTATGTTTCCTCTCAATCACAGCAAATCAACCACATCTGGCTAGCGACCTGCGTAGGTAATGGGAGTCTTTACCCATTATAGCAGGCCAAAAACCAACTGTTTAATTTGCTAGTTGCAGATGGCATCACTTGCCTCAAAACTCTTACATAAATTCCAATCAGTCAGTGATAAAACCAGACCAATTCTAATTAGTACACCTAATAGTTATTCAACAATTAACTATCATATGCTCTATTTCGTTGGCAACTCTACCTGAGATCTTAAGCATTTTCATGTATTGATCCCAACAGATTTAAACCTGGCGAATTGCCCAGAAGTACTCTGAAATTATTAATCTAAAATCAAAATCAACCATTATTGGATTCATTAACTAGCGGGACTTATTCCCTAGTGAACTAAAATATAACCTAGAAAGCTGAAAAGTGGGCAAAAATTCCAGGGACTCCTATGCTAATACATCCCAAATTCTATAAGCCTTTTCTGCTTTTTTTATTGATGCTAGCAATGTTATTGGTGTCATTTGAACGTAACACAACAACAGGCAGATGGATTACTTTGTTTTATCTTTTGGCAAGACTCCCTTAAAAGCTAAACGGAACTATAACATCATTGAGCACAGTATTTAATGGTAATTATAGCCAACAAACATTTCTTTCCTTTTCTTTATGGAACACACTTAACTTTAATAATTAATTATGCCTATCTTCGGTGGCTAAAAAGAAATGCGTGGTCCTGACAGTTGATTAGCCGGAAGGCTTTGAAATTACACTTTTTTTAATTTCTCAATTGTTCATTGACGCATTGCCATACATCAAACGCGGATAGTCTCTTTGATTACAAGCCCTGACAATTTTTTCTGCTTAGGAGGACCACTTATATGATCTCCTTTGTTTCTCATATTTTAGGTCAAAAGAAATTCCTAAATTCCAGAGTGAGCTTAGATGGTGAGCTTTAGTACTCAAATAACTGATGGTATGCTCTATAATCTAGTAAAAAATAGTGGCTCACATATGTCCCACACTCTGATTAGACTGAAGTTTTAATGGAAGGACATACCACCGGACATGATTCAGTGTGAAAAAAGCACCAATGGCTGAAGTATCAATAATTTTGGGATGTAATGCGCAGCTTAATCTAAGAATGTTTGGATGCCTGTATCACTTGTAAGCATGATACGCTCAGCCCAAAATTCAACATAAATAGTTTTCATTTTGTCCCCTTTTCATATAGTAAGCATTAATTTTGTAGGTCCTCTACCTATAAGAGTCCATGGTCACATTTATATAATTTTGGCCATGGATCACCTTACCAAAATGGATCAAAACGATTTCCATTCCTATAACCACTGCTTGAGCAACCGTCTACTTTAGGTCCCAGCAACTCTTTACAAAACATGGTACTCCAAGGGTGCTTCTATCTGACAACAGCTTCAGAATCACCTCAAAGTTGATCTGATAATTACCTTCCCTGTTAGACAGTTGTCAGGCTTTTTAAGCACCCTCCAACCCCTTTACAAACAGGGCTGTAGAAAGGGCTAATGGCACTTTCAACCTCAATTCTGATAAAGATGACTTCTCTCAACCTGCTATACTGTAACTACTTTATCCCAAGTGCCCAACCTACCTATTGGGTCAATTTTCACAGGGTGATAGTTTCCCTTTAGGGCGCTTTATGGTTTGTTACATCTCTTAACAAATAATTTACAATTCTTATGTCAACCTCTCCCAAAACTTCTGAATTTTTCTGCACTTCTTAATAGAAGAGACTATATGACTACACTCCCAGATCGTGGATTCTTTGGGAACCACAATCAAGAGGATGAGACGAAGCAATCTACAATAACTC
Source organism: Massospora cicadina (assembly GCA_022478985.1). Classification (NCBI taxonomy): domain Eukaryota; kingdom Fungi; phylum Entomophthoromycota; class Entomophthoromycetes; order Entomophthorales; family Entomophthoraceae; genus Massospora; species Massospora cicadina. Next base: position 46,323 of record JAKSZP010001617.1, on the reverse strand, counting down.
TCTTTGCTGGTGTAAAATCTAGGTACTTGGTGATGTTCTATCACCATCACCCCGGAGGAAGAACCACCAAGCTTTTAATATCTTGTTCTGGTCCCTATAAAGTCCTACAAAATCTTGGGTCATATTATTCTTTTGTCAGCGCTGAGAAAGTCACTAATAATAAAGTAAATGGGCGATTTACAAAATTTTATACCCCTCTGAAAGAACCATGATGGGGAATTGTCATAACTCACACCACAGATGAAGACAAATGAATAAAGTTAAACTCAAATCTCCTCTGCCTACCTATGGTCTAATTCCTGACCCTAATTTAACAAAAAATCAGTCATTGAGTCATCTGAAGAAAGAAGGAGAGATCCAGATGCTATTAAAACCATGGCTACAAAGAGGTCACAATATTGATTCCAGAAGACTACAACGACACAGAGAAAAACTTCTTGCTACGCAAATCTTTCTGAAGTCCAAGGAGATCCCAGTCAATGGTCCACCAAGGAATGTCTCATGCGTTACAAACCCTATTACCCTATAAATTAACTAAGATTCAAATAAATAAATTACTGTTTTTCACTTATATATTTCTTTAAGAAAACTTCCTCTTTTAAGATTTTTTGAGGTTATTCCACAATCCTTGGTCACCTTGGTGAGTCTGGCCCCTTGCCATGTTTTATCTAAAATAACCACATCTGACTCCGAGAAGCTTTAGAGCCTGAATTTTTGCCCAGCCCTGAAATCTATAGTGTCAACAAGAAGATTGAATGCTTGGGTTTTATTAAAGATGCCAAAGGACTAAGACCTCAAAAACCTAAAATTGAGGCGATTTTGGCTATCCAACAACTGAAGAATGTTTGAAATGTGTAGACTTTATAAATGGTTGGCTATTATTTCCAATTCAATAATAATTTTGCTTCAATAGCTAAGCCACTTCTTCAAGTTATAAAGATCCTAAGAAAGGCTTTCCATGGATTGAGAAAGCCCAAAACTCCTTTGTTACTTTTAAACTGTACTTTATAATTGGAATGATGCTAAAATATGCATAATTTCTGATCAGCTGTTCATTTTCCATACATATGCATCATTAATGGCAGTCAGTGTCATGTTAAGTTAGGTTAAAAAGTTGGCAATGAGCACCCTGTAGCATATGCGAGCCATACTCTGAGCAAGCAGGAGCAAACCTACACCATGACAGAATGTGAATGCTTTGTTGTATTATATGGCTGTAAGCAGTTTAGAGTATACATCCACAGCATCCATTTTATGTTGTTGAAAGATCATTACTCGTTGAGATGGCTGCATAACTTAATAGAGCTTGAAGAGATATTGGCACATTGGCCTTTAATTTGCAAGAATACAATTTTGAGATTATTCTGCACTGAGCAAGTACTGTTCATTAAAAGCAGATGGGCTATCACAGTTGCAACTGATCTGATTTTGCTGAGTGCAGTAGCAGAATTATATAAAAGATGCTAACTAGTAATAACAAAGACCAAGCCCACAAAATCAGTCAGCCTTGACCAAGGCAATGGAAAATACAAAGATATTGAGGGTCAATTTCTCAAAAAATTGCGGAAGAAAAATCTCTGATGTTTCCAAAACCCTCAAAATGCACTGTAATTATTAATGCAGCTCATAATTTAGCTGGACGCAGAGGCCTGCAAAAACCCTAGAGCAGGTTCAATGGGAGTACTACTAGGATTCCCTTAATTTTGATGCTGTGGAACTTCATGCTTGTTGTGATATGTTTTAATCTCACAAGCCCTATAGGAAGTCAACCATTTCTGGCTAGTGTATCCCTGGTTGGCTTAACACAATCTCCATCAACGTGATAGGGCCTTTGACCATGTGCACTGAAAAAAGCCTATAAGTTTATCAAGGCTATTAATCATTTGACTCATCAGGTAGAGAAGCGTTCTATAGCTAAAGTAGATGCAGCAGAACTATCAAGTTTATAACGGAGCAGATAATTTATCAGTATGGTTTCCATCAAGATAATTAGGGATAATGGAAGCAACTTTACCACGCACGTCATTCCAAAACTAAATTTGTTGATGGAAATACAGGGAGTACTGAAGAAGCCAGCCCATCCAGAAACAGATGGGATGATTAAAGGGGTAAATTATACTCTGGCAATACCTTAAAGAAGCATTTAGTTGTGAAACCCTCTAGCTGGGTAACGTATCAGTTTGGCGTCGATTTTTGGCTAAAATCTAATATATCTTTTGCCAATGGGTAAATCTTCATTTGAATTAATGTATGGCTGTCAGGCTTGTTTGCCCTCAATTTTATATTTCGCTCCTGAACTAAGTCTGAAAATGACGCCCTTATAATGTTTTGAGAGGTTGGCAAAAGCTTCAATAAAATTACAGACATCTGCCTACACCAATAATCACAAGAAGAAAACTAAGGGTAATGAATAAGAGATCCAAGTGGCCCGCATTCCTATTTTTAAATTGACAATAGGGCTAGCTATTGTGACACCTACGGCTTTGGACAACTTATTTGTTGGACAAGCTCAGGGTTAGGCCATTTGAGGTCATCAATATGTTATCATTAGATGTCTATACTAAGACCTCTCTGATGGACATCTTGTGAATTATCTAAATGCTAATTTTTAATAGCATGTATATAACTACTAAATTGACCAAAATATTATTGTTTTTTTATAAATTAGATGTACTAATATTATAATGTTTGTTAATTTTAGGGTGGCTTATTGCCATCAATTTTTTCAGCAATGAATGTTGCTTGGTTAGCTTAAGGGCTCTGCCTATAAGTTTTTTGGTGACATATGACGCCATTGGGTTTCCACTGCCTTTAAGACCTAGGAGGTTATGTTAAGGGCCTACCTGCCATGTTGGTGATGAAATTCTATGTTAGTTTGGTTCCTTGACTCTTAGTTTGTTATCTGCAGATGAGCTTAAATTAGAAGACATGTTGTAAGAAGTTAATCTGGTTAATCTGGGGTATGTGTTGGGATTATAACCTTGTTTTGGTTTTCAAACATGTCATGATACTAGCGCTTTAATTAATTAGGCGTGATGCCAAAATCTTATTCATTAGTTTCAATGATTTTTAGTCTTCTGAGAAGGGAGCTACAAGTCATCAATTATGTCGATTGAGGGATAGATTATGGCTAATTTGATGATCAGACTTCCAAGAAATTAATGTGCCAAGTTGGAAATAACTTTAGTTTACCAGACTTGCAGGCGCAATTACCACAACATTGGAATTATGTGTTAAGAATTAAAGTGGTTGCTTTGACGATGAGTACCAAAGGTTACAATCCTGGGTTCTTCACCAATTAAAAACTTCCAACTAATAACTGCGCAGGTTTGATATGTGCACAATTCGCGTTGTCTGATAGTAGCTGATAGTTGATTGATAATAGTATGAAGACTATTATCCATAGTTGAATAGAAAACCTGTTATGATCCAACACTATACATGCACTTCTACATGAAATACTCTTGATGTCGACTGTAGGGACTTCTTCCCTTATCCGCCTAACTTGATCCACTCTCAGACCAGAAGTTTTTGACCTTTTCTTTTGTGACGTTGAGTCTGCAGCAATCCCATCCAAGTTCATCTTCTATTTTAAGGATCCTTGATCCTTACTCTTTATATAACAAATAAGTCCTCAATTATTACACATGTTAGTAATTTCTTAAAGATGAATAGAACTTAACACAATAATGAATTCTACTAAACTTTAACTCTTTTCTAGCATTGTTATTAATGTAGATTACCAGGGAGTTTATAGAGGGAATTTGGTGCACAACCATCAGTTGATGCCTCAGCCATGTAATAGCTGCCGTTGCCATTGAACTTCCCTTTGACGTCACACCAGCGATGGTCTTCACCATCTGGTTAAGATTCCTTCATCAGACATCCTTGAGACCTAAAACAGAGAGAGTCATAAATTGTGTCCCTAACGTTTCCCACTAAATCTCAGAGAGCCATCCATTTTTGGTGAGTGACCTGCTTAGGTAATAGGATTTGTTACCCATTATGGCAGGTTGCAAACCAACTGATTGATTCGCTAGCTGCAAGCAGCATCACTCGTCTCACAACTTGATAATTAAATTCCCAATTAGTTGGTAATGAAATTTGACAAATTCCAATAAGTACACCTAATAGTTAATCAATGATCAAATATCAGATGCCCCAATTCATCAGCAACTCTGCCTGACAAGATCTTAATCATTCACACAGATTGATTCCAACAGATCCAAACCTGGCGAATTACCCAAAATTCCGCTGACATTATTAACCCAAAATTGGGGTCAACCAATATCCAGTTCACTCGCCATTAGGAATTATCCCCTAGTGATCCACAGGTAGTCTAGGAGGCTGGAAAGGCGGGAAAAGATCCCAACACATCTCCCTCTTGCCTAGAATTCCAGCGAGAATAGGATCAGGATAGGAGAATACCACCTCAGACACCAGGTCAATATTTCTTGGTTTCTAGAAGAGTGCAGTCAATCTGCACTCAACGCTGCTCAGGACTACCTTCAGCATGCGGTTCTCTTCCTTTTCCTCCTCGTTACCCCTCCTCAGAGCATGGTCCCCATGACCCACTGTCATGCCGGGATGATTGGTTTACTTGTGTGATGCTAGTCCCAGAAAGCCAGTTTTCCCTTAGTCAGAGCATATGACATATTGTCATATTCAGAATCTTGGTCAGGCGTCCTTGATTTCCTGATCTTCCTCCTCATCCTTGACAGGAGGTCACTGCCATCAATGTTTTTTCTCATGACATAATTAAGAATGCTCAATTAGATTTGCTCTTGTTATTTTCTAAAAATAACTTTTTCGCTCATATATTTCTTAATTATTTTCTGAAGAGCTTATCTCATTAATTTTGAGATTAATTTCTTTGAAATTAGATCTTAATTGATACCAAAATAAATAATGTCAACTGTTATAAAAATCTGACATCCCCCTCTCTTCCAGATCATATGTCAAAGTTGGAATCCTGGTACCAGCAACTGCTCAACGGCCTGTCTGATAGAGATGCTCTGCTCTCTAATTGATGAGTCATTCTGCGCAAATGAATCTCTTCTATGGTCCCCCTAGGACTCGTATTCCTAGTCAAGCACCCATAGGCAGTCCTTCCGTGGAACTTTAGAAACGGTATTCAACCCTGTTGAAACCAAAGTAGCGACCATCTCACCTGACTCATGCCTATTTCTCCCTCTGTTGTCAATTCCAAAATTAGATTTCAATACTCTTCTGGATTTTGCTCTTTTTTCAGATACTCCTACAATCATCGTCAAATATCCTGAAGCAATGCCATCTGATAATGATCAATTGTTCCTCGCTGGATCATACTTGCTTCTGGAGTTCCTTTTCCAACTCACCAATTATATGTACCAGCTACTATTTCAACTAAACTGACCATTAAAATTTGCAAACATTTTAAACTCCCCTACGCAGCATTGAGGTCCTAAGTGACCAAGGCTCTATACATAGCTCTGGACTCCTCCAATTTTATAAACATCCTAGATTGAGACATTGCAGCCTATTCCCTTCATTTCACTGGCCAATTTTTAAAATTCGGTCCACAAAGCTTCCAGCCTCCCCCTTTCCATTGCTCATTCTGTTTTCAAATTCAATAATCTTGTAGTCGTCATCTTCAAGATGCCGTCCACTCCTTGCATGACTATCTTGTATCTGGAGCATTTTTATTGGTACCTTCCCCTTATGGCTTTAATTGGGGGCATAATTTGGCAACCCCGCCTAGATCCCTTGAACAATGCTGGCTCATATATCCAATGTTCTTGATGAAGCCTGTCAGCAAGTGCTCAAGTCTAATCTTCTGGCTCCAGTGCCATATCAGGATGACTTGGGGTTAATTTCTGACTGCCTGTTTTTGTTCTTTTTCTTCCCTCCCTGATCTGGGGTATTGCATTTAGCAAGTACCAATTCTCCATCTCTCTTCCACTCATCGCATTTTTTCAGGGATCAGCCTCCACTCAACGAACTTTGCTTTGAGTATGTCTAGCCCTTACCAACATCTGATCTCACATAGATTTTGACTTTTATCCACCCCTACTGTATACATTTCCCCACCTAAAAGGTGACATAAGTAGAATCATCCCTTTTTTAGCACTAAGTGGTCCAACCTACAGGAAGGATACACTGATCTTTATATAATCACGCCTGAGTTACTAAGAGCTTGAGGCGAAGGCAGAGATAAGTGGAGGTGTCAAGAAATGATGGGGGAAAGCTTTTCCAAAGCCAGGTGTTCACTCAAACTGTATTAGCCTATGACGACATGGTAAATACTCTCAGAGCTATCTAATAATGACCCTGAAAGTGGGTGATCATATGGGGCAGCGTCCACAGAGTGGAGTCAAAAGTGGCGCGAAGATATGAATTATGGATAGTCCATATCACTACGCCAAATGCCAGGACGCTCAAGATTGGGAGCAATTGGGGGGTGAGAGTTTGAACATGAATTCCTAAACATGGTGCGCTACCCAGGGCTCTGCTTGCAGGAGTTCACGGACCTTGCTCCAGAAATGGGCTATGAGGGGTAAGTAAAGAAGCGGTGGAGGTGGGTGTCTGTCAGCTCTGCACATTGTGGGCAACTCTTGTGCTGGAAGGTGGGACCAGTTCGATCACCTGTCCTGTATGAGCAGTGTGGAACACGCCACAGCATATTTGACTTTTTTGCTGAGAAAACAGGATGGATAGCTTCCTTTCAGAGCGCCTTGAGATCACATTCCACAGCAGGGGATAAAAGTTTAAGGAGACGAGGCCGCATTGGGGGTCTGTATAAAGGATGGAGGCGGGAGATAACAATCTTCCCATTGTGGACCAGGGTATGATGTGGGGGCTGATCCCAGGGCCCCTCCTTTTATAAGGGAAGGCGTGGTACACCCTACCCCTACCCTCTTATGCGCAAGGAGAGCCTGGTTCCATTAAAAACTTGATGAGGGTTTAAGGCGATGGCCTGGGTGGTTTGTTAGCCATTTATCAACAGCTGCTGGAGAAGCCTGAGGGAGCCCTAGTGAGGCCGCTAAACCCTGGCGTAAGGCTGGAGCCCGTTGCAGCATTGGAGTCATATCCCAGCAAATGATGGGCTTAAGGAACCCCGTCAGGATTGAAGTGGCATGAGACCTAGTGTCCAAAAGACCTAGGCCCCCTCACTGCGGGGTCAGGATATTGTGGTCAGAGCTGTAGGTGGTTGGATCCCCATATCCAACAGCGAAGTATCACATTCAACCTCGTGTAGAAACAGTCCGTAAAGGGGCAGATATGAGCGAGGAACCATAGCTTTGATAGAAAGAAAACATTCACCATAAGGGCGCGTCCCTGGGGGGTGATATGGCGGTGGTTACAGCTGGCTACACGCGAGTTTATTACATTAAGCAAGCGGTCCTCATTATCCTTGATCGCAACCTCTTGTGGTGTGGTGAGGACACCTAAGTGCCTAAAGGTTCCCCAGGTAGGTTAAAGACCAAAAGGCGGAGGAAACGATGGGGTACCAACTTGCACTATAGTGATTTTAGAAGTGTTATCTTTTGCATTGGACGCCTTAGAGTAGCGATCCAGGGCCACCATGGCCAGGTCTAGGTCCTTTCTACATCCAACTTCCGATGCTGTGTCATCAGCAAAGGTTATGGCCGGGTGGGGGTTTCCTAGGAACCTGAATACCCACCAGTCATTCCTGGAGTAGGGCCAGAAGTGGATCCAAAGCTATGTTGAATAAGATTGGGCTCAGTGGATCCCTTGACGGAGACCCTGTTCAGCCATCACTGCTGCTGTAAAGCCCGTTGGGACAATATCTTAGTTTGAAGCTGAGCGTAAAGCGCTGATAGCCATGTCCTAGCTTGTGATGGGATGTGGAGACGGGTTAGGTATGACTCAAAAAACTTCTAATTCACCCGATCATACGCTTTTTCCATATTCAGAAGCGCCGCAAAACCATGTGTTTGGAATGAGTTAGCTGACAGGGTAGCCAGAAGCTCATTGTAATTGTTCCAAAGCGAACTCACTGGGATAAAGCCATGATGAGCTGGATTTAGGCGTGGTGCTGCCCACTTATTCATGCGGTTTGCTAGAAGTTTAGCAAATAGCTTGTGGTCTGTGTTCAATAGTGATATTGATCGCCATTTTGCCAGGGGTTTCCCAGCTTGCTTTCTTATGAATAAGGGTCATAATTGATCCTCTCAAGTCAGTAAGCACTCCCCCTTCTGCCAAGAGGGTGGAGAAGAGGGTCTGGAGGGCCTTTGTAACTGTGACGGGATCCACTAGATACACTTCAAATGGGATACCATCTGGGCCTGGGGCCTTCAGGCGCGGGCTGTGGAGTAGAATGTCCATTACTTCTTGCTGCGTGATTGGTGCAAGAAGTTCAGCATCTGCTGAGAAATTAACCAGTGGTTCTGGAGCCCCTCTAATGAATTCCTGAACTTCCGCTGGGTTCACCCAGGAAGCCTTGAAGAGGGCTGAATAGTAACGATGGATCTCACTGGTGATCTCCTCCTTGTTTGTGGTGATGGTGGTCCCTACCCTAAGGGTTTCCATCTCCTGATCCTTCGAGAGAGCTTTTTGTTTCTAGTAGAAGAAACGGTGTGGGGCATTCCCATAAGGTGTTTAACGCGATGATGTGAACTTTGCTGCTCATTCCTATTGTTCAGTAAGTTCCCTCTGATACATCTCTTTGGCCACTTCCCATGCTCCAACCATTGAGAGGAAGGTGCCAGTTAGCCATTCCTTTAAAGTTGCCATATTCTAGCTTCAGCCCGTCTGACTTTAGCCTGAGCTGCCATCATTTGAGCCTTAGCACAGTTTTATGCTACCTTTAAAATCCTTGCTTTTTTATATGCCCACTTTTCTTGCAAAGTTTGTAGATGAGAAGAGTCCAGGTTATCTGGCTCACAAATTAACGCATTTATATTCTCCTTTGCAAACTTGTTGTTCATGAGCCCTGAAGCAATCCTTGGCCAAAACCTCCTTGATGGTCTTAGGATGGTTGTCAGGATCACTTTGAGGGATTTGTGGTCCTTATAGTGTTATCACAGGTTATAGAGAGGAAACACGACCCACCAGCAAGGGGCCCACTAGGTCCATATCAATCCTTGAAGCTGTTATGAATTCCCAACCTGCACCTTGGATCTGAAACTTACATCCAAGGCTAGATTCTGATGGGGAAGGGAATCTGTGAATCCAGTTGACCTGAGGAAATACTGAAGCTGAGAAGTACCTCATCTGTCATATGTTGCTGGAGGAAATTTGTCCTGCACCTGACTTATTGTTCTATGAAATCACCCATAATCACTGTGTTTCTTGGGAGTTATAGTAGAGCAAGTTCCTCCAAAAGCCGGTCCTGCTCCAGGCCTGCATTTGGAAGGTATATGTGCAGCAAAGAAGGAAAACTCATGAGTAGATGATTTAGCCAAGATTAAGTTATTATCAAATTATGTCAAAAATTGGTGGGTTTTCATCCGGGGGTTGAGGATAATAAGGCCTACATAGTTTGTCCAACAAAAGTTACCTCCAAATTAGTCATTCCATACTTTTATTTCAGAGGGGGAGATATGGGGCTCCTGGACGGATGTGATATCCATACAATTTGCCCTGAAGTTATGGAGAAGGCGGACTCTCTGCTTATAATCCTGCAGCCCATTAGAGTTAATGGACTGCAGGGCCAGAATGCTCCTTTGGGGCCTCATAGTTGTCCCCCCCATATTCCAGGGGAATACCTGAGCTTAAACCTGCATCCGTAATTATGCTCATTTTAAGTAATTGAGCCTGAAATTTACCGGTAATCCAAGCTGATCAATATGGAGGAGGGGGTTATTCTGATCTGAAGGGCCTGAGGAGCCTGTAAGCCATCCCAGAACACTACCCGACTGCTCTGCTCAGGAGTATCCTGAGGGAGCTCCATGGACTCCTCCATTTGGGCATCCTCTGAAGTATCAGAGTCCATGTTCACCTCCTTTAATACAGAGAATGAAATCTAATTTGCAATTCCTTTAGATGGTGAGGAATTGATGACTTTGAGCCTCCACCTCTACTTGAGGGTACTCCATACTTGCTCCCCTCTCTGAGTGTCTTGTGGTACAAAATAGTTTTAGATGCCGCCCCTGGACTAGCTTCCTCTGGGTTAGCTTTATGTGAAGCAGATTTGCACATATTTTGTTCTAGCAAAGGGTCTGGAAACTTAGAAGGGGTGTGTAACAATTGCAATCGCACATGAATCCCATAAGGTTGGGAATTATGAGATTCATGTGTGTCAATAGTTGCAATTCTATTATTCTGAGAAAGATTTTCCTATTTGGGTTGATAACAGAATAAATTTAAATAAATTGGTTCTCCTTATTGGTTGTTCATTCTGAGGTTCCCCTCCATTTCTCCGCCGAGTTGCCTGGTTGCCATCAATTCAGGAGGCTTTTGCGCCCCTCATTACCCACAATTCTTCTAGCCTTTTTTAGAAGTATTTCAAAGCAAGTTCAAGCCCCGATGGGCCCTCACTTTGGAATTCTATTCCAACTTTGAGTTTACCTCTTCCAATAGAGGCCGCTTTTTGCTAATTCATTTTATTTTAAATTTATTTATTTAACGCGAGTTTTGGGCCATCAGGTGGCGGTGCTCCAGGGAAAGGGGGTAGATGTGCTGGGCTCCTTTTTTTGGGGAGGTCTTGCCCTAGTTGGTAGAGCCAGAGTGGCCCAATGTGACAGAGACTGGTTGGCCGCACCTCAGCCCATTAACCCTGTGAGCGGATAGAGGTTTTGGGAGGGACCTCTGCCTGGGGTCCAAGGTGACAGAGGCTGGTGCACTGCACCTTGGCATGGCATGCCCAGCAAGGCCATCCAATTGGACAGGACCAATCAGAGTTTTGTACAGCCATATTTGGGGGTGAGTGGTGTAGGGCTGGTGGCGGACTGGGCCTTGGGAGCCCAGTCATGACATAATTCCAAAATTACCCTTTCACGCGGGCTGTGCTTTCAAGCAGCCCACAAGATGGCCGCGGTCAATGTTCCAAGCATTTCCACATGCTATTGGTCCCTTTCATTGGTTTGTGGGGCCTTCCAACAAAGGGTATGAGGAGCTTAGGGATGGGCCTGACTGCTGGCGGTTGATGGCCTCTTGTGCCCGCCAGGAGACCTCCAGAGAACCCGTTGATTTGATCTGGGGCCCTGGATTTCTGGTCAATACCCCAAATTGCTCACGAAAAAGGTCCTCTGTCAGAAAAGTCATTGGTTGCTGCATGCCTGCCTTGCTGGTTCAGGTACGAGTCTACCAATATTTCCTTTTTAGGAAAGGGTAGTGTAACAATCACAATCGCACATGAATCCCATAAGGTTGGAAATTATGAGATTTTTGTGTGTCAATAGTTCAATTCCATTATTTTGAGTAGGATTTCCTATTTTGGTTGATAACGGAATAAATTTAAATAAATTAGTTCACCTGATTAGTTGTTCATTCTAAGATTCCCCTCCATTTCTCCGCCGAGCTGCCTGGTTGCCATCAATTGGGAGGTTTTTTGCGCCCCTCATTACCCACAATTCTTCTAGCCTTTTTTGGAAGTATTTCAAAGCGAGTTCAAGCCCCAATGGGCCCTCAAATTGGAATTCTATTCCAACTTTGAGTTCACCTCTTCCAATAAAAGCTGCTTTTTGTTAATTCATTTTATTTAAATTTAATTTATTTAACGCGAGTTTTGGGCCAGCTGATGGCGGTGCTCCAGGGAAAGGGGATGGATGCGTTGGGCTCCTTTTTTGGGGAGGTCTTGCCCTGGTTGGTGGATCCATAGTGGCCCGATGTGACAGAGGCCAGTTTGCTGCACATCAGCCTGTTGACCCCCATGAGCGAATAGAGGTTTTGGGAGGGACCTCTGCCTGGGGTCTGAGGTGACAGAGGCTGGTGCACCGCACCTCAGCATGGTGTGCCCGGCAAGGCATCTAATTGAACAGGACCAATTGGAGTTGGTATGGCCAGATTTGGGGGTTAGTGGTGTAGGGCCAGTGGCGGACTGGGCCTTGGGAGCCTAGTCTTGACAGGGTGTCAACTGGCAGGGGGTTTTCAGTACTAAGGAAATAAAGCTGTGCCACTGGCTGTCCCTGCTCAACTGCCACCTGAAGGGCAACAGTGGTTAGATCCTGTACAGGTACCCAATGGGTAGGTTGTGGGATTGCCGCTGCTGCTGTATAGGAGCGTTTCTTACCTGTCATAGGGACTTGGCTTCTGGATGAGAGAGCTTGTTTATGAGCAGTGCAAATATTACATAGATGGCATAAAGAATAACACCATGAGCAGCGTGGTCGCGCCTGGTCATGATCAACAAAGAAGACTTCTGAACATGATCCAATGACTGCAAAACGTGGAATAACCAACATTTTATGGGCCACCTTAGAGTTGGGGATAAATGATTCTATAGCAATATGAGCCCATTGGATTAGGGAATAGTAGGTTGGTGCACAAAGGTCTACTTTTAGAACAGACCCAAAAACATCAAATTCCGATGTAGTGCAAGCTTTAGGGATTCTGGGTCCAATATAGTTAGGAGATTATAGAAAGTTACCCAAGAAGCTTTCTCCAATTTAGATCATGCTCTAGATACATGAAAAATCTATATGGAATCCCTATCTTAATATAAGCTGCCCGGTCTGCATCTGCTGCAGTTGTAAGCCCTACATCTATAGTGGCTTTCCACTAATTCATGAATTGTGGTATCAACTGGAAAGGCTCTTGCTATATCTTCAAAATAGGTAAAATAATCTCTTGTATAAAACTTGACTGGGTTATGCCCATAATAGACTCTAACTACATGAGCCAGAGTGGACTTAGGGAGTGCACGTTGTGAGTGAGTTTCTTCCCATCTCTTTCTCACTTCAGTTACAAAAGCAGCTTCATGAGGGTCAATGTTAGGTGGTGCAGGTACTAGTTTTTCTGCCATGCACCAGATGCATCCTTAACTCGCTTATTTTTGTTTATGTTCCAATATAATTTTAAATTTAATTTGGATGATTCCCTATGGGGTGGGACCCCAGATAGAGGTGCTGGCATCCTTTTGGGTTTACGCGCTGGCACCTGCTGGGCCTTCCCAGTTGGTACTTGAATTCTTCAGGTTGGATTGCCTTACCTATCTTGGATTTACTTTCTGCTGATTTATTAGTGGATTCAGGTTCATCCTCACACCAATCTATCCCTCCAGCCTTCAACAGACCATCAGCAAATGCTGTCTGGGATTTTTCCATGGTCTGATTGGCTATATGGCTAGCTCTGATTAAAATCTTATTTTTATTTTTATTTTTATGAAAATTAACACAAAAAGATCTGATAACTAATTCTGATTCAGTTAGGGCATGTTGGTTGCCTTCTAAAACATGAAAATAACGGCCAACTGATTCACCCATTACCATAGATTCAGTTTGGCCACTTTTGTTAATTTTTGAAGTAAGAAAATGATGGCCAACTGACTCAACAATTACTCACAATTAAGTCTGGTCGCCCAGGCTGATTTCTGAAGGGGAGGCGGTTGGCAAAGATATCCCAACCCCCTGCGCGATATTAAGAGCTGCAATACTCCTTGCTACTGTGGTGGAATCATTAGATGCGCCTCCAAGGTGAGGCGCAATAATTGGCTGACCCTCAATTAACACAGAGTTGACTGGGGTAGGCTGTAAAGTGGTGGTATCCTTTGTGATCCCACCATGATTTAATGAAATTTGATCTTCATCTGCTTTTGCAGCTGCAGTTTAGGACTGGGTTGTACAAGTTGATGCACAAGTCAGCAACCTAGGGTTTTGTGATTTTGATTGATTTTAGTGAAATCCGATGCATCAGAGGAGCGTTCAGTGGAATTTACCACCATTATTTGTTAGATTCAATAAACTAAATTTCTGGGTGATTGTGATATTTCAAAAATTTTAAATTTAGCGGTGATTGAAAGGTTCTGCCATAGACAGAATCATCCCTCAAGTTAATGATGATCAATAAAAATTTATAAATATTATATCTTTTTTATGTGCATTTTGAAGTTTTTTGCTGCTATGTTTTTAACAATCTTTTCTTATTTTTTTTACTGGGACATGACCTTCACTCAGTTCAGTAATCCATCCTTTTTTATTTATTCCACAAACTGTTTCTTAGTTATATTTTGACCTACCAGTTTTGCATGGTTCAGAGATCTTATTTTTTAAGACTTAACCATTAATTTTGGTTCAGCAGTCCATTTTTAGGACTTAATCAAATTTATCAGAATATAACCATCTCAATGGTTTTGTGGTCCTTTGGGAACACTTTTCTATTTTTTCTTTGATCCACTGCTTTAAATATTTAGCATGGACTCGATTCACAATCCTTCCATCCAAGAGGTTCTTGATGGAATAGGCGTCCATCAACATCTTGGTGATAATCCTAAATGACCCAACCACAATGCATCCAATTTGTTTCTTCTTCTGAAACCATGTTTATCACAATAGGCAAATTTATCGCCTATATGGTATTCTGATAATGCTGGTCAGTTTTATCATCCGTTGTTTTTGCCTTGATTCTCTTCTTCAAGGTCATATCAAATGCTTGCAGTTTCATCTTGATCAGGATATTTGAATGTCAGTGCAGGTAATGTACAGCGCTCATTCCTAATGTTGGTTAAACCACAGAATATAAAATTGGCAGTAACGCGGCCTTCCTTCTGTTCAGTAATTTTTATGGCATTTTTTCTGTTGTTTTATGGTGACATATTATATGCAAATGTCACCAAACTGAGGTATGTTTCCCATGTGGAAGTTCTCCCTGTGACCAGCTTCCTCAGTGTCATGGCCAGAGTTCCATTGACCTATTATAACAGTCCATTTGTCTCCAGCTGGTAGGGTACTGACATGACTCCTCAGATTCTCATTATCTCATTCAACCTCAGGATCACGTGGGATGTGTAATTCATTCCCTTTGTTGCTTAAAATGACTTGTGGGCATCTATGGTGGTACACGACTTGATCCATGATAAACCTTACAGTGCTTGTAGCGTCCACTTTCACCAGGGTCTTTGTCTTGACCCATCTAGTAAGATGGTTGATTGCAACTATGATTTTGAATCTCCCTGTACTCATGGTTTATGGTCCCACCACATTTGTTGGATTTTTTGGTGGGGGAGATTCTCTCTGGTGCCTTTTCCCCTAAAATCCAACAATAGGGAAATGAAACCACTAAAATTAATAACAATAAATAAACACAACAAACTAGAAGGTTGGTGTTTTTATATGTTTATTAGGCCTTGAAGGAGGTAAGAAACGCAACCCATTAATAAGTCAAACATTAGTATTTATTACGTCAAGGCTCAAATTTCAGATTGCTTAGCAAAGTCTGAATTAAAAAAAGTTGAAATTTGACCTATCAGATTAGTTGAAACTCAACTCACATTTAGAGAAAAATCAATTGTTGGTAGGTAGTATTGAACCGTGAGGTAAGGTTTTAATGTATTTTACCCAAGCATTTTATCAGGATTGTAGGGGTGTTATCATGTATCCCTTAATATTTTTTGGCCAGGAGATCCAAAGTTTCAGGGTGCTGGATTACCTGTTTTTTGCTTCTCTTGGTTAAGAAGTCTTTTTAGATACTTTGTCTGGATAGGCAATTCCAACTAGATATATACCTAATTTATTTTAAAATAGGCGAAAAGGAGAAAAAGTGTAAAGTTTATTAGCTTAATACAAGCTATATAAGGGTATTTGGGGAGGTGTTTTCATGGAAATCTAAGCAGCCTAAGCCTAGATCTAATAATTTGAATGAATAAAGGATTCACTAAAAGCCCAATCATCTCAATTAAATTTCTCACGCTCAACTCATTGCTCAGATTTGAACCCTGAGATTGGGTAGATCTGAGAGAGCATGGTTTGACCATGTTGGTCAGGGTTGAGCTCTGACTTTGATAATGGTTGACTTTTTGGGGGATTGTCCCCAACAGAAGTTTGGCCTTTTTGATCAAATCAGGATTGATCTCTGACTTTGATAATTGTCAACTTTTGTAGGGGATTATCCCTGACATAAGTTTGGGCTTTTTGGTCAGTTCAGGATCAAATCCCAACATCCGACGCATCCAAATTGGCTGTTTAGGTAGTATTCCTGACAATACCCCCCTCTAGATCTTGGCGCAAGAGGGAAAACGGATTGAGGAAGTGACTATAGATGCAGTTTTCTACTGTACCATGAATGACCTCTATGATTGAGTGTTCATTGCTCCATCTATATATGACTCAATAAGGCCCTGACCAGTTAGTGCCCAGCTTATGATCACGACCTCCAGGCTGGTGATGATAGAATAGGGCGTGGTCACCTGGTTGGTAGGTGTGTAGGGGATCATGCTTATCATTAAATTGAGCAGTTTCTCTACTGGTTGTGGCGGATAGGTTTTCGGCATCCAGGGCCTGAAGTCTTATGATTTCATTCACAATACTTCGTATAGAGACTTCAGGTGCTTCAGGAGAAGCTTGGTCAAGTATCGCATGGACTTTGGAAGGCAGATGGTGATTTCTGTCATACAACACTTGGAATGGTGACATCTTAGTAATTCAATGGTAACTGATTTAATAAGCAGAATTGCACTAGGCAAATATTGAGGCCAATGAAGGAGGTCAGTTTTAGCCATTTTCCAAAGGGTTGCAGTTAGAGTGCCATTTACCCGCTCTACCATTCCATTGGTTGTAGTATGGTAGGGGGTGGAGAATACCTAAATGGTTCCCATCAGGTCAGCTAAATATTTCACCTGCATCAAACTTAGATTTTTTTGTCCATTATGGAAAGAATGACAATAGGGCACCTATGCTGGGTGATAAACTATTATACAAAAACGTGGCGGTGGCTTTTTCTAAAGCGGTGGGGAGTAATTTGGCTTCAATCCACTTAGTTAGATGGTCCACAGCTAGTAGGAGGAACTGATATCCATTGGAGGCTTTAGAAAGAGGGCCATGACATCAATGCTAATAGTATGGAATGGTTCACATGGTGAGACTACTGGATGTTGAGAGCGGGGATTAGGTCTGGCTTGGCTTTTACATACCAAATAGGACTCCAATGCATCCTGGATAGAAACAAGAATTCCCTCCCAATAACATTGAGTTTTAAGAAACTGATAGGCTTTATGAATTCCCATGGCTGACTTGCCGATGTCCCTCTATATGACGTCAGTTTAGCTGATGGTCTTACATAAAGCACCCATTGTTTAGACACAAGTTTGCAAAATTGACCATTCTTGATTTGGAGATTTGCCAATATTTTCATTAATTCCTTTTGGAGGGTCAGGGATTCTTCCTTCCATAACTGTGGTTGGGTTAGGAGGTCATATAGTCAATCCTCTTCAGGGTTAGTGATAGTTAAAGTGGGAAGCTGAGATAGGCAATCCACGTTTTGATGTATGGGCCCTGGTCGATGGATAAAGAAAAAATCGTATTTTTGAAGTTTTAACGCCCATTGGGCTAACCTCCCGTCGGGGTCCTTCATTTGCTGTAGCCCTTGCAGGGAAGCATAGTTAGTAATTATAGTGAAATGTTCATATATAGATAAGGTCAGAAATGCTAAATAGACAATAATACTGCTAAGCATTCACGTTTTGTAACGCTATAATTACGTTAGGCTTTTGATAAGGTTTTGTTGTAGTAGGCGATGGGATGGTCCACTATGTTCTCATCATACTGAGATAGTATGGCTCTGATGGCAATATTGCTAGCATCAGTAAAGAGGAGGAAGGGTTTATCCAAATTTCAGATGAATAAGTACTGGAGAGTGGGAGAGAGAGATGTGTAGCAGGTCAAAGAGCTGCTGTTGCTCTTCTCTCCACTGAAAGGGTATTCCTTTCTTCAGTATATACACCAGAGACTTGGAAGTGTCTGCGAAATGGGGGATGTATTGGCAATAATAGCCCACCAATCCTAGGAAAACTTGTACATCTCGTAGGGATTTAGGAGGAGTCATCTTAGCGATAGCCAAGACCATATCATCCATCAGGGATATTCCGGCTTTACTGACCTTATGACCCAAAAAGTCCATCTCACTCTGGAAGAAAGAGCATTTTTATAGCTTTAGTTTTAATGACAATTGCCATAACCACTGAAAGTCTTGCCTGAGGTGATCAAGATGTTCATTAAAGGTTCTTGAAAAAATGTTAGTATCATCAAGATAAATTAGTACGCGGGAGCATTTTAAATCGCCTAGTAATCCATCCATAGCGAGTTGGAAGGAAGCAGGGGCGTTACATAACCCCTGAGCATTTGAGTGGGCTCAAATAGTTCTTCACCTTTGATGAGAGCGCATTTTTCCCGATCTTTTGGTGACAAATATATTTTCCAGTATCCAATGGCGAGATTCATAGCTGAGAAATAGTGGGACCCCAACATTAAGTGTAAAGAATCATCTATACATGGCAGGGGGTAACTATCTTTGCGAGTTATAGAGTTGAGGTGGCAATAATCCATAATAACCCAGTGACCACCATCCTTTTTCCAAATCAATAAGAGTGGGGAAGCCCATGTGCTTTTGAAAGGCACAAGTAACCCGGCCTCCAACAATTGCTGTAACTCTAAAAGCCACTTGAGCTTCCTCTACTTTGAATTTTTAATATGGTCAGGATTTAAATGGAGGGTGATCCTCAGTTTCAATTTGATGTATTACCCCAGAAATTTTCCCATAGTCACTTGGTCCCGAGGAAAAAGTATTGCCATATTCCTTGAGGAGGTTTTTGACATCTTGGCATTTATTCAAGGTAAGATTATCCCCAATTCTACTGTCATCAAAGCTATGGTGGGAGATGGATTGAATCCTAAATCCTGTAACAAGCCAAAACAATTATCATTAATACTTTTAATGGACATAGTTTTACATAAGCAATAGGGGCATGTCATGGGACCTGGAGAGTTATAGTGGTTAAATTCCCCAATAGAATAGTGATAGATTTTCCATAGGCAGGAACTAAAATCCCTGGGCAGGTCAACGCTTCCTTGATGGAAGGTTTTGGGTGTCCACTAAGCTCCAAAAGTTGACCAGGAGGGGTAAGAATCTGAGTCCCTGTATCTACAATAACTTGTGAGCCTGAGGATATTTTAATAGAATGAGGGGTATACAGAGGGATCCCTCTTCAGCATCCACAGCCTCTGGGGTAACTTAGTTCTTTCCTTTAAGACTTGGTACTCGATTTTGCAATTGATGATGGGTATTCAAGGAAGCATGTCCATTTTTAGGGGCTCCTTTATTTTTGATGGTGAGTTCAAATATTAACGGAATCTGATACTTTAGTAGGGACAGGTTTTCCTTGTGGTTGATGATGCTGTTAAAACCCCGCATCAGTTGGACCCCAATAAGCAACTCATAAGTATTATTTTCTAATGCATTGGTGGGGGAAGTTATTAAGAGTTTCCTAAAGAGAAGGGTAAGTCAGAATATGCTCTAATCGCCTTAGTAGACTTACTACCTGCTGTTCTATATTTAGCTTCATGGATCAAGTCTGGAGCCATTTTTATCTTTTTTTATAAGTTGGAAGGAAATAACGTTACCTGGTGAGCCAGTATCAATTATTGTTAGGAGTTTAACCTTATGTATGACTACCTCAACTTGAACCACCTAAGATCCAAACTGGAAATAAAGCTAGTAGACTGTCGGTAGTAATTTTTAATGAAGCAATCAGAGGATTCTGCCATGGCCAAGATTGGGGTTGTTCAATGCATATGAACGTTTTGTCTGCCAGCGCTTGACTTTCCATAGAAGAGTTGAATGTCAATATTTGTTTGGGTAACCGACCAAAATAAATATAACAAAGCTGGAGGGCTTTATTTCCTTAAATAGACAGAGGAAATTCAACTTCTGACGGGGCATCTAACACAAAAAAATCTGTAAGTACTGGGGATACCGCTAGTACTAGAACAAGGGTCTTAAGTCACTTGTTTTCCGTCAGCGTATGGAGCTTCTTGCCATATACTGAATGATCTTTTGCCAACTTACGTTGAAGGATGTGGCAGTCAGCTACAGTGTGGTTATTTCTTCTGCAATGAGTGAATTATAATTCAGGTGTAGGTGAATCAGGGGGTGTAACGGCCATTACTTGGGACCAGGGCTTATTGGTGTTAAAATTAGATGGTCTGAAGTGTTTAATTAGTTCAGCCGGAATTTCCAATATAGCTTATTTAATATGGAGAAGGGACTTTAAGTTAGACTCCACCGCTTTAGGATAAAGTAGGATATTAAGTATATCTTAAACGCCAAAGATGCAGTGGTGATGGCATCATCTAGCGTAAGATGATTCCCTGCAACCATAGTTTGTGCTTAGAGGTAAAAACGGTGGGCGAATTTGCTGATAGTTTCCCCCTGATTAAGGCCAATACCCATAAAGGTCTGTTTTTGGTTGTTTAGGGTTAAGTCGCTCCTGAATTCCCAAAGCAAAGCAGTCTTGGCATCAGTCCAAGTATGGCAATGCATCAGATGGGGGACCATAATGCCTTGAGCCATATGGCTAAGACAGTTAGTCAAGTGTTTATATCTTTGGGTGTCAGTGGCTCTTTCCATAGCATTTTCATAATAAATAAAAAAGAGAATATGCTCCCTTCGCCTGGGGCATACTTTTCTTTGAGTTATGGTTTGAATGTGCCACTGGGGGGTTAATGGTCAAACATCGGTTATTGACATAGGGTGACCATTTTCACCTAAAGGGGAACTGTTATTGCTGGACGTTTAATAAGGATGGAGGGCGTCCACTTTATTTTGTAAGTTGTTGATATCCTTAATTATTGAGTCTACCCAATCATGATTGACACGAAGGTCTGATTTGGTGGCAACAAGGGGGATAACTGCCAAATTTTGCTTTTGAGATCAGTAGTAGCATCTTGAAGTTCGAGTTGGTGTTGCTCAAGGGTAAGAATTCCTTGCTCCATCCCGCACATTATACCAGGGAATCTATCCAAGAGTTTAAAGCGTTCCTGATCTAACATATGGTAGGATGCCGTATTGTTATTGTTCATAGTTGGGTTTTTATTTGTTATAGTTCACTGTGAACTTGGGGTGTACCTGGCAGGGAGCACCAGTTGTTTCTGGATCATGGGGGTGTTATAATGTATCCCTTAAAATTTTTTGGCCTGGGGATCCAAAGTTTCAGGGTTCTGGATTACCTGTTTTGCTTCTCTTGGTTAAGAAGTCTTTTTAGATACTTTGTCTGTATAGGCAATTCCAACTAGATATATACCTAATTTTAACTTAAAATGGGCGAAAAGGAGAAAAAGTGTAAAGTTTATTAGCTTAATGCAAGCTATATAAGGGTATTTGGGGAGGTGTTTTTGGGGAAATCTAAGCAGCCCAAGCCTAGATCTATAAAGTGAATGAATCGGGGATTTTCTAAAATTACAATCATCTCAGTTGAATTTCTTCCTCTTGTCTCATGGCTTGGGTTTAAACCCCAAGGTTGAGTAGATCTGAGAGAGCATTATTCGACTGTGTTGGTCAGGGTTGAGCTCCAACTTCGATAATGGTCAACTTTTGTAATGAATTGTCCCCAACAGAAATTTGGCCTTTTTAATCAAATTAGGATTAATCTCTGACTTTTGATAATTGTCAACTTTTTTTCAGGCTTGTCCACAATAGAAGTTTGGGCTTTTTGGCTGGTTCAGGATTGATTCCAACATCCAATGCATCCAAATCAGCTATTTAGGTAGGATTCCCAACATATATGTTGGGAAAATTTTTGCACCTGGCGATGCCCCCCAACCCTATAATAGGGGCCAGTCTTCTCAGTGTTGGTGGTATTATCCATGCAGTATTAAGGGCAGGGACCTCAAAAGGGATACAAGGATTTGGTCAATGATTCAGAGCAATATGACTGCCCAAATGTGTATAATTGCTCAAAAATTATTAGAAGTGTTACCCTGATTTGAGGGGTTCCACCGGGAATTGACCAGGGTCTTTTAGCCGATTTTTTCTTCATTTACCTCCAAACCACTATTTTTATACATCAGACTTTTTGTCAGATATTACCCCCTTCAAAATGGTAGGAGGTGAATAAGAATGCAAGACCGTCCATGAACTTGGTTGATGGTAAGGCCAGAAGCAAGGGACTTAATGGAATACTCCCCCCTCGCTTATATGTGACTACAAATAAGTTTTCCCAGATAGAACCAAGCTTCTCACTTCTAGTTGTGGTGCTGTTGTGGTAATACAACATCAAGTCAGATACTTGAAAGGAAGAGAGAGTATCCCGGAGCTCATTAGCTGCTTGTCCTTCTTTAGTGACCGTCTTGGCCAAGTTAGTCATGTCCTCTGATTGTAGTTAAATGATGTGCTAGTCCAATTTTTTCATGGCCTTATCTGGGTCAGTTCTGTCAATGAAAATGTCTTTGGCTAGTAAGGACGGTACTCCAGTTTCTCATCCATACAGCACATGGAAGGAGTACATCTTGAGGATGCGATGGTAGCTAATCTGGTAAGCCATGAGGGCACTGGGTAATAGGGATCCCAGTGTAGAGGGTCGTAGCTAGCCATTTTAGCGAAGTATAGAGACCAGGGTTCCGTTAACTCTTTCTATTGCACCATTTGTAGATGGGTTATAGGGTATTGAGAAGAGTTTTTGTGTTCTCAAGGAGGTGGCTAGGAGCTTTACAACTAGGTAGTAAAATTTTTCCCATTATCACATAGGAGTACTTGAGGGCACCTAAGTTGGGTGAAGATATTGATGTAAGAAGGTGGCAGTGGCCTTTGCAGTCTGAGCTGGGGAGCTACGGCTTCAACCCATTTGTTGAAATGGCAGTTTTAACCAATATAACGGTTGTCGCCTGTAGTTTGAGGGAAAGGACCTATTATGTCCAAATTTTTGGTGCGGAAGGGTTTTTGGGATGTAGTCAGTTAATACTGATACCAGGTTTTATAGTTTGATTGCTTTTTACAGATCAGACAGGCATCCAAGACTTCAGCTATGGTCTACATGATGCCTTCCCAGTTATACCGCTCTTTAATACAATTGTAGGCTTTTCAGACTCCGCCATGGCCCATGATAGTGTGAGGCTTTAAATCACAGGTACTCGCTAAGATGGCCGGAGATAGGGCAACCCGTTTACTCCTACCTTCTTTCATAACTTTCCACTTTCTACCATATAATTGTGTTAGTGCCATGCTAGCATCTTATGTACTGGTTCATCTTCATCAGCCCATGCATAAGGAGTTATGAGGAGGTCATGCAACCTCTCTTCTTTGTTATTGTCAAGGTGTAGGATAAGCAGTCGCGTCAACCCATCAACGTTCATATGGCTCATCCCAGCTAGATGCTCAATGGTCATATCATAGTGCTGGAACTTAAGAGCCCAGCGAGCCAACTGCCCAGTGAGCCCTTCATATTTTGTAACCACTTCAAGGATGTGTGGTCAGTAATCACTTTAAATGAAGTCCCATATAAAAAAGATCAATAGTATTTGACAGCAAGTAAGATGGCAAGGCACTCTATTTCAGTAAAGCTGTAGTTGCACTCAGCTTTTAAGAGCATTTTACTTAATTAAGATAAGGGATTGACCCCATTTTCATCCAACTGATCCAAGATAGCTCCAACAGCGTAATTGAAGGCGTCTGTAAACAACATGAAGGGCTTAGCATAGGCAGGATGGCGGAGGATAGGCCTTTATTGTAAAAATTTCTTCAGGGTTTGAACGAGGCCTTTTGTTCAGCTATACAATGGACGAGTGTCCTTAGCCAAAAGCGGATGAGGGGCTCACTTAGCTGGGCGAGCCTGGGGATGAATTGATAGAAATACCCTTCATACCCAAAGATATCTGGATGTTGCAAAGGGTTTTGGGCTCAAGCATATTAGATATAGCCTCAATTTTATACTGTAGAGGTTTAATCCCATCCTGAGAGATAGCGTGCACAAGGAAATCTAGCTTCTTCTGTAAAAAATACATTTGGAGGGCTTCAGTTTGATGTTAGATGCCCGCAAGCATTGGAACACTTCCTTTAGGTGAGTGAGGTGCTCATTGAAAATCTTAAAGAAATTGTAATTTCATTGAGATAGAAAATAACACAACTTAGCTTAAGATCATGGAGAATGTGATCCATCGCCCACTGAAAAGTTGTAGGTGCATTTCACAAATCCTGAGGTAGCCTAGTGGGTTGAAAAGGCTTTTGCTGCATATAAGGGCACATTTCTCCTGGTTCTGCGGAGAAAGGTCCATTTGCTAATAACCAATAGTCAAATCCATAGCAGAAAAATTTGGATCCAGAGAGTTGGGACAGAGCGTTGTCAATATGTGGTTAGGGTGACTATCTTTTTTGGAAAGTTTGTTCAGTTTGCAATAGTCCATAACTATCCGATGACCCACATTTTTCTTCTTTATTAGTAGAAGAGGGGACAACCAATGGCTTTGGGAAGGCACCAGCAACCCAGCGTCCAGCAACTGTTTGAGATCCATACGCATCTGTAGCACCTCAGATTTTGATTTGTAGTAGGGTTTGGATTATATGGGATGAGCATCCTCAACATCAATGGTATGAGTCCAACCCTTAATGTGCCCATAGTTTGTATCAATTGTAGAGAAAATGTTGCTATAGGCCTTGAGTAATGTGTGGACTTCTTCAAGCTCAGCGGGGATAGAAAATTAGAAATTTGAATGGTAAGCAGAGTACATAACGATTGGTCAGCAGATAAGTTCATATCCACCATAGACCTGATACAATGAACTTGCTTGGTGTCTTCAATGGAACCAACAGGCCTCTTCTGATCTCCTGATGCTTTTTACAGCCATTTCCTTCTTGTTTCGATTCCCTAGCAAGAAATTGATAGGTCGCTGATGGAGTGGGTTTAGCACGCCCAGCAATACTCTGGGATCTATAGGACTAACACCATAAATGCTAATTAGGTGCGATAGAAAGTTGTGGGGGATTTGCAAGGAGATCTTAGTTTCAGTCACCCTTTATTCCCCCGCCTTAATTAGAACCTCTTTGGAAGCATAGAAAGGATTATTCTCTAGGGCGTCCACTAATTTATGCAGTTTCTTTGTAATCCACTCTGCCATCGTGTAGAGTAGGGATAAGACAGAGGAGGGGTACTCAATTGTTCAAGCGTATTCTTTTTTATTAATCTCGTTGTTGGCCAGAATCAGGAAATATTGTAATTAGGCAGGGAGAGATAGCCCTGCTTCAGATTGATGATCCCATCATACTTGAGAATTAACTGGGTACCAATGAGTAGATCGTAGTTATTGTTAACCAAGGCCACAGCTGGGGCTGACAAGATAAACTTTCAAAATCAGATGGCAAAGAAGAGTATGCACCAATGGCGCAAGTTCTGGAAGGACCAGCAGTACCGGCTCTTTGTTGTAGTTGAGGTCAGGTGCTAGCTTACTTTACTATAAGTTTTGATGACACAAAGTTCACAGGAGATTCAGTGTCAAGGATATCCATCACTTGTACTCTATTGACGACGACCTTTACCATGGTTAAGGTTCCACACAGGTTGGGAAAATAGCTAGGACTCCTTTAGATGGAGAGTAGAAGCCAGTCTTTTGGCAATTTTAGGGTATTTATCATGGATAGACTTCAGGGTATTAACACATTGGGTGGATCGGATCAGCGTGCCAATGAGCTGGTCAGCATCACTGGGAGTATTAATCTTCCAAAACCATCAGCATTATATGAAGATAAGTTCTGCGAGGTACCTAGCCATTTGCATTATCTCATGTTTTAACCTGTCAGGTACCTCCACTTCACTTTGGGCTCCTAAAACATAATAACCGACTCTTTACAACCCCCTCAGATCATCTTGGAGGGGTTATTGAGCACGTCAGGGAGTCCAAAAATTGTTGTAATTTCAGGGCTTCCCTTGTTGTAGGTGAGGCCCTGGAGCTGCTCATCTACCCTATTAACTTTTGGAGGAGACACGAATTTTCATGGCTCTTCATTTAGCCTTTGAAGTACAAGGTTTAGACTGCCTCATGGCTAAAGGTTTCAGAATAGAGATGTCCAGAGAAGAGGTCAAAGGAGATAGATTTCGCGCCTTGATGTACGTGATGATTGAACCACTTGGGAAGGCCGTTATGGAGAAAGAGGAGATCAAGGCAAAGGGATGACTGCCTTCACCGGCTGATTTTTGGGAGCTGAAAATGGAGGGTAACACTGCCCCATAACTGCCAGTACCTTCTGGCTATCCTCACGTGGTGGAGGAACATCATATTGCTGAAGCTCCACGTGAGCAGGTTTCCAGAGGAAGATAGCTCAGAAGAGGCTATAGGGGTCGGAGTAGATTCTCACCTCAGAACTCCTTGCATAGGGTCAAGTTCATAAATGTCAGCCTCCGCTAGCAAAGCCTCCTTGATATCTCGTACATTTTGGAAAAAGCGCTTGATTGAAAAGTTATGCGTCACCAACGAGGGAAGGCCCAATCTAGCCAAGATCACAGCAATAGCATCGTCTAGAGGTAGCATCTTTGCAAGCATATGGGATTAGTATTTAAAATAGAACAGCTCACCAAAAGAAATGATAGATTCTCCCTTTTGCAGTCTAAGGCACATAAATGCCTGTTTTCTTTGCAAACTCTGCGTGGAGCCAAATTCTTCAATGAGCGCTTAATTAACCTCCGCCGAGGTGCTGAGGGTAGCCATGGTCAGAACCATTATCTCCTGAGTCACATGACTCAAGCAGGGAAGTATGTATTTAGTTTTATGATGGTCAGTTGCTCCTTCCATAGCAGATTCATAAACAAAGATATAGGAAGCAATATTAACCTCACTCAGATGGACTTGTCATTAAAAGGAGGTTTATGATACTAGTTGAGGCCCCATGAGGGCCTTGAAAAGAGTGCTGTTATAGCTTTTTAAATTAGAGCAATGCATTGGCTAGCTGTTGTTCCAAAGTATCTAGCCTAGGTTCAAATGCAGCGGGGATGTTGTGAAAGTTACTTTCCCTACCAACCTCCATATTTAGTAAAGTAATTGTGGTGTACAAAGGCCCCCTGTAGTGAGCACCGCATGCTGGAATCCTGGCCTGTTATGGCTCGCCAGTGCTGTTTGCACAGGGTCCAAGCAATTTAGCAGGAGTATAAAAACTCTCAGCTGCTGTTATAAAATGAAGGGTTTTAACACTACTTTTAAATTAAAAATAGGACCTTAATTACTATGAAATATGAGTCTTATAGTTATTTTATCAAGTGTCAGCGTTGGGGTTAAAAGAGATCTATTAATATGTCATTTCTTAGTATTTAAACCAATTTTTAGATTTAAAGTGAGAGGGGTGAGAAATTCATTATAGGCTGAGGGCAGCCTAATTAGGAAATATGGGGTTTTAACCTATCAGAGCATTTGATACTCGCCTTGCTTCACCTTAATGCCATGTGTTGGGATAAATACAGGTAAGATGAACCGGTGGGGCAAGGATTTTATTTTAATAAATCAATCAGATGGCAGTAAAATATTTTCACTTTGTAGACTCCCCTCCAGGTCTATAAAAGAGGCTGGTCTCCACTTACTGTGTGAATTAAAATGCAGATGGGACGTGAAGGGACCTCAGATAACTCCCCTGATTCCGCTGCAGGTTCAGCGCAACCATATTATCAACAATAGGGGTATTTGGCCGAGGAGGGAGGATAGAAGGATTACTCTGATTTAAGGGTTTCCACAAAGAATATACCAGGGTCTTTTGGCTATATTAGCTTCGTTTACCCCCAAAACACTCTTTTCACAGTATTGAAAATGTAATTTTTGGCATCTTTGACACTCTGAACTTTGTCCACAAGCACTTGTCTAATGTGAATAAGTCTTACAAAGAATTTTTCTCAACCAGATATGTCACCTCAGGGAATGACCTCAAAGAGGAACCCTTTTCATGGTGTACACTCAAAAGTTCAACATGAAAGTCTCATTTAGGAAGCGAGTCTGTACCATCCAGGACTTTTTTGAAGAGGTTAAGGCCTGATGGAACTGAGCTTTTGCATAAACCTCCATTCCCATGGAAGCATCACAACGCCTTTACATCCATTAGTTGTCATCTTTTAAGGGGCATTTATACAAATTTCCCTGAGCCAATCAGTGTGGATAATTCACATAAAGTTGAAGTGGAATCAATCCTGGCCTCAAGGAAATCTCATCGCTCAGATCTGTACTTAATCTTGAAGGTCTACCAACTTTAGATATTATCTGTATAAGCACAAGTGTTTGTGGCTACATAAAAGACCTGGTTGAGGATCTAATTATATCTCACCCTGAAGCACCATGTTCTACCAAGAAGGTGACTTCCATCATCAGCATTAAACTCTCAAAGAGGAAAAACTAAGCTTTGGTCCAAGCCTCAGGAAGCGGGGTACCCTCACTTTGAAAGAAAAGGGTAGAGTAAGTCTTAGGACTCAGAAACTTTCATGTGTCCTATAAAGCACCCTTTTAGGAACAATAAGGGCTCTAAGCCCCCTGTAATTTCTTGTAACATAAGAGCAATCAGGATCATGTTGTAAAAGAATGAAGGGCTGCCGCCTTCCACTTAAGAGTCCTACCTTCCTTCTCTCATCTTCTCTTCTCTATTTTAGAGATTGAAAAGACCTGCAGGGAGTTGGTCAAATATGGGGGTCGCCAGAGGGGCCAGAGCACCGTTTCATACTTGGCTTTTCTATTAAATTAGTGCCCAAAAGTACTAAACCCCCATCCAGTGTCAGCTGGATCGAGTTAGATCATGACAAATGGATCAGGATTGTTTGGGCCTGCCAGATCCTGGATCAGTATTCTAGATCATCTGACCCAGCTCAGAGGCAACTCTAATTAATTCTCAAGTCAAAAAATGTCCAAGAGATACTGAATCTTCTTATTTCTTTTTTTTAGCACTAGGTGGTCCCAACCTAAAGGAGATATACACCGATCTTTAATATAATCACGCCTGCGCTCCTAAGAGCTTGAGGCAAAGGCAGGGGTAAGCGGAGGTGTCAAGAGAGGGTAAGGGAAAGCTTTTCCAGAGCCATGTGTCCACTTGAACTGACCTATTGGCCCATGGCGACATGGTAAATAATCTCAGAGACATCTCATAATGAACCTGAAAGTGGGTGATCATATGAGGCAGCGTCCACAGAGTGGAGTCAAAAGTGGCGCGAAGATATGAATTATAAATAGTCCATATCACTGCACCAAATGCCAGGACCCTTAATGATTGGGAGCAATTTGGGGAGTGAGAGTTTGAACATGAAGTCCTGAACTGGGTGCGCTACCCAGGGTTCTGCTCACAGAAGTTCGCGGACCTTGCTCCAGAAAGGGGCTATGAGGGGGCAAGTAAAGAAGCGGTGGAGGTGGGTGTCTGTCAGCTCTGCACATCTTGGGCAAGCCTTGTGCTGGAAGGTGGGACTAATTCGATCCCCTGTCCTGTATGAGCAGTGTAGAACACGCCACAGTGTATTTGACACTTTTGCTGAGAGAACAGGATGGGTAACTTCCTTTCAGAGCTCCTTGAGATT
Source organism: Massospora cicadina (assembly GCA_022478985.1). Lineage (NCBI taxonomy): Eukaryota > Fungi > Entomophthoromycota > Entomophthoromycetes > Entomophthorales > Entomophthoraceae > Massospora > Massospora cicadina. The sequence goes on along the minus strand of JAKSZP010001617.1, from coordinate 16,937 downwards.
ACATTCTACAGCGGGGAGTAAAAGTTCTAGGAGACGAGGCCGCATAGGGGGTCTGTCCAAAGGGTGGAGATGGGAGATAACAATCTTCCCATTGTGGACCAGGGCGTGATGCCGGGGACTGATCCCAGGGCTACTCCTTTTATAAGAGAAGGCGTGGTATACTCATACTCCTGCCCTCTTAAGTGCAAGGAGAGCCTTATTCTAGTAAAAACTTGACGAAGGTTTGAGGCGGTGGCCTGGATGGTTTGTTAGCCACTCTCCCACAGCTGTAGATGAGGTTCGTGGAAGCTCTAGAGAGGCTTCTAAACCCTGGCGTAAGGCTGGAGCCCATTGCAGCATTGGAGTCATATCCCAGCAAATGATGGGCTTAAGGAACCCCGTCAGGATTGAAGTGGCATGAGACCTAGTGTCCAAAAGACCTAGGCCCCCTCACTGCGGGGTCAGGATATTGTGGTCAGAGCTGTGGGTGGGTGGTTGGATCCCCATATCCAACAGCATATATCACATTCAACCTCGTGTAGAAACAGTCCGTAAAGGGGCAGACATGATCGAGAAACCATAGCTTTGATAGAAGAAAAACATTCGCCATCAGGGAGCGTCCCTGGGGAGTGATACGACAGCAGCTCCAGCTAGCTACAAGAGAGTTTATTACATTAAGCAAGCGGTCCTCATTATCATTGATTGCAACCCCTTATGGTGTGGTGTGGACACATAGATGCTAAAAGGTGTCCCGGGTAAGTTACAAACCAAAAGGCGGAGGAAAGGATGGGGTACCAACTTGCACTATAACGATTTTATAAGTATTAACTTTTGCATTGGACGCCTTGGAGTAGCAATCCAGGGTCTCCATGGCCAGGCCTAGGTCCTTCTTACATCCAACTTCCACTGCTGTGTCATCAGCAAAGGCTATGGTGCGGGTGGGGGTTTCCCAGGAACCAGAATACCCACTAGTCGTTCCTGGAGTAGGGCCAGAAGAGTATCCAAAGCTATGTTGAACAAGATTTGGCTCAGTGGATCCCCTTGCCGGAGACCCTGTTCAACCATAACCGCTGCTGTAAAGCCTGTTGGAGACAGTACCTTAGTGTGAAGCTGGTCGTAAAGAGCTGATAGCCATGTACTAGCTTGTGGTGGGATGTGGAGGCGGGTTAGGAAGGCATCCAGATACTTCCAATTTACTCGATCATATGCTTTTTCCATATCCAGAAGCGCCACAAAGCCATGTGTTTGAGATGAGTTAGCTGACAAGGTTGCCAAAAGCTCATTATAATTGTTCCAAAGCGACCTCCCTGGGATAAAGCCATGCTGAGCTGGGTTGAGGCGTGGTGCTGCCCACTTAGTCATGCGGTTTTCTAGAAGTTTAGCAAATAGCTTGTGGTCTGTGTTCAATAGTGATATTGGTCGCCATTTTGCCGGGGTTTCCCAGCTTGCTTTCTTATGGATAAGGGTCATAATTGATCCTCTTGATTCTGGAAGTACTCCCCTTCTGCCAAAAAGGTCAAGAAGAGAGGCTGGAGGGCCTTTGTAACTGTGACGGGATCCACTAGATATACCTCAAATGGGATACCATCTGGGCCTGGGGCCTTCAGACGTGGGCGGTGGAGTTCAATGTCCATTACTTCTTGCTGTGTAATTGGTGCAAGAAGTTCTTCATCCGCCAAGAAATTAACCATTGGTTCTGGAGCCCCTTCAATGAATTCATGAACATCTGCTGGGCTTACCCAGGAAGCCTTAAAGAGGGCTGAATAGTAACGGTGGATCTCGTTGGTGATCTCCTCCTTATTTGTGGTGACAGTGGTCCCCACCCTCAGGGTTGCAATTTGATGATCCTTTGAGCGGGCTTTCTGCTTCTGGTAAAAAAACGGGTGGGCCGTTCCCACTCTGAATCTAGTTATTTCTATCCACCTTAATCTGCCACATTTTTGTCTTAACCCTAAAACTTTTAGCTTAATTTTTATTTTAATCCTTAGTACATTACTTTTCATAACCAATCATTAATTGATCCGTGGGCTTTAGGCCTTGGACATCAATCCTGGTCTAATTAAATTCCCACCACCCTAATAAAAACAGCACCTCCTAGGGTCTATTTCTGGTGCATTCCCTTTTTCAAATCATTATGTCAAAAGTTGTTGTTCTACCCAAATTTTTCTTTGGACTTTGCCACAATCAGAATGATTATCAAATTTTATTAAACTTAATCAGAAAAACACGCCGCACTATGGGTTACGCTACTTATGATTCTTATGTAGGTCCTTTATTATGTAGATCCTATAACTTACCATGCCATAGATAAGGTCATTAGTTTATATGCCACAAATTGATGCTTACAATTTACAACGGATGCCAAGAACCCCCACAACCCAAGCTCTCTTTGCTTAGAAATCAAAAACTTGGTTTATTTTTGAAACCAACATTAAGACTCAATATCCCATCAACAATGCATCATAATTGAGTAAAGTGCACCCAGATACCCAACTTTTTGGTGACACAGTGCAACCATATGATCCAGAGCATTAGTCTACTCTAGCTTCCATTGGCATTTGACCTTGCAATTTGAACCAATGCTCCATGTCTGTCAGCGACTCTATGAAAACAATAGATTAAAATTGACGACTTTGATATGATTTCAATACCATGCAACTCTGCAATTTCATTAATTACCTTAACTCTGTTGAGGAATTGTAACAACTAATTGTTGCAAATGAACAATTTCTCTTATGTCAATTCCAGAAATTTGTCTTGTCTCACTTAAAGGCCTGAAACTGTGAATTCCAAATAACGGGAGCTAGGTAAGGTAAGCTGGGGACTTCACGTGGCATGGCCAAGGAAAGCTCGTGGAAACACGGGTGAGTAGCCAACACCAGAACCCAGAGAGGCACCTTAGAAGGGTCCAGTCGTGGCCTGGATGAGGTGTGGGATGGAAGCTAATGACTGTAACCCAACCTGTTCTTGTGGGTGATTTCACTCTCCTTTTGGGGGTAATATGGGCAGGGAGGGGGAGGCAAGTGTCAGGCGTATCATCTGTCACACTACTTCTCTATGAGGCGGGGCACTGCAAATGCAGGTCTTAGTGATAAGGGTGGGGCAATCCTGATTGGCTGGGCTTTGGCTCACCTGTCTACAATAATCATCGCGGTTTTCTAGGTTGGCCTGAAACCTGGATAGCGGTCAGTAGCTTACATGGGCTTACACTGGTGCAGCGAAAGGCTAGAGTACTCACATACCAAAATGACAGACCAACCTGAAAGGGCTGCAATAGTTCCCGCACAAAAAGGGCCCATAGAGCAAACTTCGTCACAAAAACAAACTGGATAGACCAACTCCATTAACAAATCAACAGCGGGGGTGGCCCCTGCTGCACAGGAGGCTTCAGTCTTCTTTGCTGCAGCGGCTGCTGATGGATTTGGGGTCAGAACCAAGGTTTTTGAAGCGGGGAACTCTGGCCCCTCCAAGGATCTGACGGTGAGCATGATGGAGAGCCTCAAGAGGGTTCACGCTGTGGAAGTGAATACTGGGTGGTCTAAGGAGATGCTCATGGTCAGGGTGATTGAGGTGTGGGTTCTCCCCACTCCATATTTCACATTTGGCTCCTGGATTAAAACTTATGACCTTCTATTCTAAGCTTTAAAGGGAACAGGTTTTGGCTGCCAGTATGAGCATGAAGAATGAGGAGGCTATATGTCTTGACATCGGCACTGAGATCAGAAGGTTCATTCTGAGTAATGTACCAATTGTGATCACTAGAGGGTCCATGATGTCTAAGCTGAAAGGCTTTGGCAGAGTGATCTCCTTTAATGAGAACAAGCTGGTAAAGAATTTGAAGCAGAAGGACGGTAGCTTGAAAAAGTTCACCATATTATTTAAAGACTGGGTTTTGAAGGTTGAACGTTCAAAATCATATGGGGAGTTGCCTCGTTCAGTCACTGTGGGGACCTGGAGTGACCCTGTGGTACCGCTGGGCAGGTGCTTCTTGTGTGGTGTGAAAGGGCACATCAGAGCCAAATGTCCTCAAGTTCAACCTCCTATGGCAGTGGCCAAACCTACCAGTCCTAGCGCGAGGGTTCCAGTAATGGAGTCCTAAAAAAGAGAAGTTGGCTCTTCAGAAGGCGTTGAAGAAGCTGACTGAGTTGTCAGCCAAAGCAAGGTAGGAGGCAGTGGCTGGCAACACTTCAGAGGTGGTGACCGAGGTGCTGAAAGGCGCCAGAAAGGTCAACAAGAAGTTAAAGCGGGCTTGGAAGGCGCGGGAAGCTGTTAGACTCCAAGTTGAGCTAAGTGGCGCTTTGTCCCAATCTGCAAAGGACATTTTGGAAACGGCTGCTTCCCAAAAAGAAGGGGTTCTCCCCATCACTCGATTGCATAAGAGGTGGGCGACCATTAGGGATGTAGGTGGGACAGAATGCGCGAGGTCCATAGGGGAAGAGGCGGAGGTGAGGGAGGTGTTATCTGCTAGCAATAGTGGGCCAATGCCTTCTAAACCAATGCCTCTAACCAAAGTGGAGGGGTCTATCGAGGACCCTGGCAATGTTAAGATTCTGGAGGCTGTTGTGACAGAGCAGCCTCCACCCCTGCCCAGTCTAGTACTGGAAAGTGGAGGAAGAAACGTGGTCCCGCTAAACCAGCTGAGGTGGAAGAGGATGAGGACACTCTGGATCCTGACACCAAAGCCTCTTCGTTTTTGAACTTATGGCGATCAGGGTTAAATTTGCTAACGCATGGGATCTAAATGAACTCAAGCAGCGACAGAGGGTGAAACTCCATTTTAATAACATTAGTTAGTAATCAGCTTCCTCACTGAGACTAAGTCCAAACCTGGTGTGGAAGAGGACTGGGCTTTCCAGTTTTCTCTAAAGCAATTATTTTACTCTCACTTGGTGGATCAACCAAACTTGGACTCGCCCTTAGGGGAGGGAAAGATAGAGGGGGAGAAGCCAAAGGGGGGTATCTTGGTCTGGTGGGCGGACAAGGTTAAAGGTGTTGGATAAAAGAGTATTGGTTCCTGAAAGAGCAGTGGCAGTAATGTCACTGTTTGGAAAGAAATCAATTTGATTTTATCAGCATTTATGCGCCCAATTCTGGATCTGAACGGAAGGCTTCTTCCAGAATGTTGGCCTGAGGATCCAGGAGGAAGGCATCAGGGGGTCAGTAGTCTGGTTTGAGACATGAACTGTGTCTGCTTTAGGTATGACATAAGGGGCTTCAGGAAACTGGAGTTCTAATCCTGGAGCCCAAGAGCTGGCCAGTTTAATGATTGACCTCAGCCTACTGGATGTGTGGAGAGTGAACCGTGGTGAGGAGGGGGAAACTGGGTGGACTCACATCCAGGGGGATCATTTCTCCCACATCAACCTTGTGTTGGTGCAACCGCTCAAAGTCACTTTTGAGCGATTTTAAATTTAAGTTTATTTATCCACAGCCATCTGCCCAAACCTATTCTTTGATGTCCTTGGCTCTGCCGCCTGCCACCCCAGTGTGGGGCAGCAGTGCACCCCCACCTAGCGTTTTCCGCCCTGCAGGCAAGCGCGTTCAGATGGGTTCAAACAGCCCGCCCACTGCTTCCAACCATTTTGTCCCCCCACGAGACCTAGCGCTCTACCTGGCGCGCGTCCACCCTTCTCGCCCCCATCCTCTCGCCCTCCCTCGCTCTGCTATTCGCTATTGCCTCAGAGTGGACTATGGGCGTTTGTTCCCATATGCTGATAAGGCAATTATTGACCTAGCCACTACAGCCTTTGCGCCAGCTGGCTTTATAGACTTCCGCCCTTTTAAGGGCTACTTTGACGTTGAGTTCCAATCTGAGGAGGATGCTGAAGCGGCAGCACAAACTCCTCTAATTTATAAAAAAACTCCCATTCCCACAACCCGTACTCGCCTCCCATCAGACACCACGCTAGTGGTATCCTTTGCAAATCTCCCATCCCACCTTCCACCCCAGGTTTTTTATGACCAGTTGGTCGCGGGGCTCATGGCTTATGGCACTCAGCCCAACCTCATCTTTGCCATTCCATCTGGTGCAGAACGCCTTGCTGCTCCTCATGCAACAGCCACCATCATACCACACCACCCTACCATAGCCCAACAAATCCCACCCCGCGCTAGTGTGGCTGCAGCGCCTGATCATTTCTTTTGGGCTTGGGTCGATAATGGTAGGCAGATTTGTTCCCTCTGCTTTGGCCTCGACCATGCAAAAAGAGCGTGCCCTAAGGCCAAATCCGCTGATGCAGCTTCTGAGCCCCCTTTGGAGGTTCAGTATGGGGCGCTTTGCTGCCCCCTCCCACCCTCCAATCTCGTTCAGTGGGCCCACATGGAAAATCAGCCCCACCCAAAACCTCCATCCTCACTCTCCCACCTAAATCTACGCCAGCCAATCAGAGCAATTCTTGGACCAACATTCGCACCCAAGCAGCTGCCCATTCGCCCAATCCTACCCACTCAAATTTAAACGCCACTATTCCAGTGAACCAAAATCCATGGGATCTATTGGTTGAAACTGACGAATCAGGTAATATCCTCATTAGTAAGCATACAGGTCAACCTCTCTGCCATGGCGATTATGGTCAGGCAGAATTTTTCCTTCCCAACTTCGATGAAACCCCTACCCCTCGCCATTTTGCTCCTCTACCCAATACAGCCCCCTTCCAAAGTGACCACCAGCTCGCCTTAGCTGCGGTGGCCTCTCCTCATTGCCCAAAACTACGCACCGCGGTGGATCAGTCGGTGGCTCAGCTCCAGCATGGCCTGCCCACCATCTTCTTCCCTCCCGACTTCCCTGAATCTCCCTGCAGTGACATCTCAAAACTATTTGATGATGCTAAAATCGCTGTTATAAATGTCGCAACGCTTGCTTCATTCAACCCCTCAGCCAAAATCACCCGCCACAGTATCTTACTTTTCACCCAACTTCCTGAAGCCCGCAAAGAAGCTGAAGTTCTCCTTGCAGCTTTTGTTGAAACACTTTCCCATCATTATCTTGATGCAGAAGTGGAAAACTCCTACTACGCTGACCTCAGCCCCCACTATGCAGATGCCCCAACGCCCTGGCTCTCTGCTCTGATCTGGTACTGTAACCAACACCCCTTGATCGAGGTGGGTCTTTCTGAAAACCAACCCCCTGACCCCTCCTCACCCTCTGCCATGGTGGGTTAAGCAGTTTCTGCTTCCCACCTGGTTAGTAGTTTGTTTTGCTATTTTGAGTGTTGCGATTGGTACTGTCCGTCCCCTGGTCAGCGTACCTCAAGTAAATCGAACCTTGTGTTGGTGCCCCAGCCTCTCCTGAGTCACTGCAAGTTGATCTTTCAGAATCACAATCCAGGTGCTTCAGACCACAGGCCCCTTGAACTGCAAATTAGTGACCCCTGGATTGCTTCTGCATGGAAAGGGATCTGGAGTTTGAGCCCTGAACTCCTGAAGTGGACTCCACTTCAGGATATCATGAGGAAGAAGGAGAGGTGGTGGAGAAGCCAGATTGTGGGAAGCCAGATGCACCAGTAAAATGGTTGCAGATGAAGGCTGATCTTGAGATGGCTTTTGTTTCTTTGGGAGGCAGCTAGGGGCCATGCGTTCAAGGTATGAAACCTTGGAGAGGAGCTTCGAGAGTAACTGAAAGCAGGCTGCGGTCTTGAGGGCATCTGCCTACACGTCCAAGGCTGAATTGTATGCAAAATCAATGGGAGCCTTCACGGTGGATCGCCTCAAACAAAGGATGTCTAGGTGGTATGAGGATTCTAACAGCAATGTGGCCCTACTCCGCAAGGCAGTAGGGGCATTCAGGCCCTCAGAAAGGATTTTGTCACTTTGTGATGAGGGAGTTGAGGTAAAGGATGCAACTCGCATGACTGAGGTGGCCAAATCCTACTATGAGGACCTTTATGGCCCCTCTGAGAATGACCTGGAGGCATCCAAAGTACTCACAAGCGGACTGGTACTGCTAAAGGAGACTCAGCTGCTCCTATGTAGCAGGATCCGCAAGTCAGAGGTGTCAGATGCCATCTGCAAAGGCAAGAATGGCAAGGCTCCCATGGAGGATGGGTTGATCTTGGAGCTCTTCAAGTTATTTTGGGAAGAAATGTATGAGATGCTTGCTGAGCTTTACAATCAACTCCTAGCCTCTGGTACAATCGAGCTAGCATTTTCAAAAGGCATGGTGGTGGTCTTGTATAAGAATGGCGATCCCTCCCTCATGGGGAACTATTGGCCTTTGACTCTGCTGAACTTTGACTATAAGATCTTAATTAAGATCCTAACCAATTGACTAAAGGGGGTTGTGGCTGACGTTGTTGGGAAAGAGAAGAATGGGTTTATCCCAGGACGCTCAATTACTGACATTTTGAGCTGTTTCATCTGATAGAAAAATTGGCAAGTAAATATTATGGCCAGAGGGGGTGGCTACAGTTTCTTGATCAAGAGAAGGCGTATGATCAGGTGAATCATGAGTTTCTTTCGGAAGTGTTAAGTAGGGTGGAATCAAGGGGCATTTGTTGGGACTGCTTAAAGCAATTTATGAGAAGGCCTCATCAGTTGTCAATATCAATGGGGTCCTCTCCCACCCTTTTAAGGTGTTGTAAAAATTTAACTCTTAGGAGTTGATTATAGGAGGTCAACCCTAGTAATCTTTCTACTGCACAAGTTCAGTTTCCTTGTGCACCTCGCGTTGTAAGAATGTATATAGTCTTATAATAGTATGATGACTATTATCTGTAGTCAAATTAGAATTATCTTCAGGCCCAACGCTTTGGCCAGTATTTCCAATAATACTGAATATTGCACTCTTAGGGATTTGTTCCCTATAATCCTGTCCACTCGATCTTCATTAAGATCCTCTGATGACAGTCTCCTTTGGACCAACACACAGCCGGCAGAAATCCCTTAGCCATGGTTCCCTTCATCTCTAGATCCACGCTTAGATCTCTACTCTTCTCTGAGAGTCTACCAATTATTGCCTTCTGCAATAATATCCTTGAGATGGAATCTTCACGCTAGATGCTGATATTCTAACTATTACCAAATCTACAGCCAAACTAATAATGTCCTTATTAATTCTTATCCATCTGTAAATGTTTGTTTTTTATTGTAGTGAATTCTAGGGAATTTATAGGGGATTCAGCTGTCTAACCCTTGGTTGACACCTCTTCAATGAAACGGCAGCCATTGCCAATGAATCACCCTTCCTCATCTCAGCAGCAATGGTCTTCCCCATCCTGACTAGGATTCTGATGTTGGACATCCTTGAGACCTCAAACAGAAAGAGTCAGAAACGTATCTTTAACATTTTCCTCTCGATCCAAGCAAATCATTCATAATTGGCTAGCGACCTGCTTAGATAATGGGACTTTTTACCCATTATGGCAGGTCACTTCACTAACCAATCAATTCGCTAGTTGCAGATGGCATCACTCGCCTCACAACTCATTAAACATTTCCAATCAGTTGGTGATGAAACCTGACCAATCCTAATTGGTACACCTGATAGTTAATCACTATCAGATGCCCTTATTTCATCAGCTTCTCTGCCCGATGAGATATTAGGTATTCATCGGATTGATCCCAATGGATATGACCAGACAAATATCCTAAAATCCCCCAAATGTAGTTCCTCCGAAATTCAGTTCAGCCTATTTCCAATTCACTTTGCCTTAGTTAATTTTTCCCCTAGCGATACCAGGTAATCTAGCAGGCTGGGAATATGGGCAAAAATCCCAACAGGTGTGTAGCGGTGTGTGTCAGAGAGACCCTCTATCTCCCTTGTTGTTTTTTCTTGCAATAGAGACCCTTTCAGTGGCTCTCAAGAAGTTAGACTGAAGGAAACTTACCATCAATGGCTAGGAGTACTCTCATTCAATGTTTGTGGAAGATATGTGGAATTAGTTTTTGTTGGAGGAGGAGGTAGAAGGTGGTGATGAATATTCTGAAGATATACTAGAATACAAGCAACTCTAAGGTCAAATTTGTCAAAATCCAGGGCTTGGACCATTAGCAGAACAGCAACGTTGGGTGTGGCACCAAAGAGCTCAATCTCCTGGATGGCAACAGGGAGGAGTTTCTGTACATTGGGTGTCCCATCCCTGGGCAGGCGTCGCTGCACAAAATTTGGCTCAAACTTGAAGTGGACCTTAAAAAGTGGCTTGGAAGTGGCAATGGCTCAACTTATCTTATTGGGGCAGAGCCATTGTCATGAACACTTTTATACTTTCCAGACTATGGTACATTACCAGATTTGTTCCACCACTGGCATCTTACATCAGAAGAATACAGAGTTCAATCATCCAGTTCATTTATCAATGGCAGGCATCAAAAACCAGTTTTTTAACTTGTGTCAGGAGATGAAGAAGGGGGCATCAGTATGATTAACTTTGGGAGTATGATCAAAGCACTGCAGCTTAAATGGATTGCACAAGTCGCTTGGGAGGGAAAATCCATTTTTGGGCTCCAATACTGGAGAACTACCTCACTAAGGCTTGCAAGGACAGTTTTAACAAGGATCTTGGTGTCAGCTGGGGCATCAATAAAGGGGCCATTCCAAGCATGGGCAACCTACCAGGCTTCTGGAAGTCTTACTTTAAAGCTTGGGCAGGCAGCAAGGGTAGATTGGAGGGTGAAGAGTGGACCATTGAAAAAGATCTGCGTGATCCCCTTTGGGGAGGAGCTTGGGGGACTGGATATGGAACCTCATCTGCATAAGGCCTTCACGCACTTTATTAGGGCAGTTCACTGGGGGGACCTCTTTGATGGCGATGGCCAAAGGGTGCTCAGGGTGGAAGCAGCTAATAATTTTGCCAGTGCCTCCAAGGTGCTGGTAAGGAAGGCATGGGATGTTGTGGAAGCGACTGAACTGCCTTATTGCTGGAGGGAAGTAATTCCTTCTCTGGCTTCATTAGAGGCTGGTGAAGCCTGTTCAGAAGGTCGTGGAGGGCTGGATTGGCGGGTGTTCCCGCAAGGAAGAGAAGTTTTGAGATACCCCAGATGGGAAAGTCTCTTCGTCCTCCAGGACTGGCTTAAGATGGGGGGAGGTAGCGGTGTCTGCCTCTCAGATTCCACAACCGCCAGGTTCCAGAAGTTACAAGACAGAGAGTTTTGCTCGACATACTTGTCCCAGATCACTTGCAAAATGCAACCTTGCCTGTTGGACCTGTGGGGGAGGAGGGTTAAGGGATGCTGGTCTATACCAGTTCAGAACTTTCTCTTTCAACTCAGCAGCAACATATTGGTCACTGGGGTGACTCTGCGTAAGTGGAGTAAGCATAAGGAGGATGACCTTCTGTATGTCTGTAAGTTGTGTGGAGGGGAGGAGATGGCAAACCACATCTTCATGGAGTATCTGACAGCGGATGCTGTTGGAGTAGTGTTCTCCTATGGTATGAAGCATACCAACCAGGGTGTAAGTTATCCTCTGGTCATCTTGCATGACCAGAGATCCTGCCTGCGTATGCCCCACCAAGTCTGCTTGCAGATAAGGAGGGGTTCAGGGTCTGGTGCACGATATGGGGTAGGTGATGTATGGTCTATGGCTTTCCAAAAACCAGCGTTGCTTCCCTTAAGAAAAAATTCAGGAAACAAGCTCCCTGGCCATAGTTTAGCGATGGCTAAAATTAGCTATAGAAAGCTATGGCAATTCTCTTTCCTCAAGTAAGTCCAACTTGGGGATCAGTATGGCCTCATTCCTCTCAGTAAGGCATGGGAGGCATATCTCTGAACCAGTTGTGTAGCCTTTGCTACCCGGTATACTAAACAGTGAAGAATATGTCAGTTTTGGGGTGGTGTGAGCCACCTCACCCGCAGTCAGGCCTACTTCAGCGGTTCTTAGATTTGTGAAGCCCCAGTGTGGTGGGGGGCAGTACCCTGGGTTTCATCCCACAAAGTTTCCTGAACTGGGTCCCCTAATGGGCACACAAAAACTCAAAGAATTCCATATTATCATTGTCCCTTGTCTCTCCTACCCCTAAGGGTTACCCCTGAAAGACCCACGGTTTCCCCATCACATCATTCTAATTTTGTTATGGTGAACTAAGTTATGTCCCTGAATTACTACTTTCCTCATATTGAACTTATATTCCATCTTTAGAATTGTATGAACAGCTGTGCTTCTGGCCATCTGGACTCTCCGCTGGTCCTGAAGCACCCATACTGGAAGTCCAGTCTTCTTAACATTTGTTTCCATGACAGTGATTTGTTTATTTTAGGCCAACCTTCAACATGGTGAGAATAGGATCATCACATGATGAGATCAGTGGAATAATGCAATGGCTACAATACAGGCATTAGCATAAAACTGATCCAATGTTTGGTATTGAATTTCATATTTTTACATGATGAATTACCATAGTAGCATCCAATTATAAGTATCTAGTCATATCGCTATAAAATTTTTTAATTGATGAGAATTTTTTCACTCAGCTCATAGATGCCTGGTTTAATGTTATTTTGCTAACATAGTATAGTATTTCTATATAGTATATATATTTATTTAGTTGCTAGGTTTAATGTGGTATAATCCTTAAGATAAAATTGAGAGGAGATTGTGGTAATATGATATGATTCTCAATATTTTTCACATTCAAAAAAATACTGTGATCTATGACAAAGCTACAATTTTTGTCTCTAATAAGATTTCAAAAGGAGTGAAAAACCCACTTCTATAGGCTTCTGGCTAGAACTTATCATTTACCATAACACTTGAGCTTGGCATGCGCCAACCCACTTCAAGGTAGTCAGTCTAAGTGCATAATTTAAAACATAAACCAAAATACACAATATAGCCAATTCAGCATATACTGAATCGATTAAAAAGCTAAAGTACAAATATACCTTCAGTACTTGAACCACTAATTACTTTTTAATGCTTATCTAAGAATTTACAGTATAAAAACATAATTTGTGGTTTATTTATGTGCTTTAACTTGTATGAAAAAATAACATTATATAAGCACCACGTTATTGTAGTAGAGAATTTATATGTAGTTGTATTATTCTCTAGATGCAAACAAAAATTTTATCAGTAAATTGGCCACTTTTAAACAGGCTACATATACTGATGGAACACTAATGGGCGAACCATCAAAATGTGCATTTATAAGTGAACTAGTTTTGTCAAACTGCTCATATAAAGCTTTACTTTATCATGAACATATTAAACACTGATCAAAGTGATAAAAACCCTTAAGTTTGGTTGATATAATTTTTTGGTACATAGCAAAGCTCAAAAAAATATTTCCATATTCACTAAAGACCATCTTTTTTCTTCAGGCGTCTTAGGGAAAGTTATATAATGTCATACATGTTACAATTAGTCCAAACCATAACATAGCATTTTCAGTGGTTTATAAAATTGTGCCACAACTAGTTATAAATCAAAAGAGTATCTTCTTTTTAACATCTTAACATACAGTAAAAAGCCTATCTGATGATAGTCAGGATGTATTGTATGCCATTTAGAGTCTCTTTTCCATCACAATACATAATTTCCCATTGTCCTGGTATAAAAAACATTATTACAAACCAAGTGGTTTTTAGCTTGGTTTTCTATCCATTTTTTCCCCAGGTGTAAAATATTATATAAAAATAGCAAATTTAATTCAAGTTGATTTTTATAAAATTTGTAATCTAACAGAATTTAACAAGCTTCAATCTAGTTACAACACCCATCCTCTAATATTTAGAAAAAAACTCTACAACAAAAAACGATGATAGTTTGTGTAATTTTAGCTCTAATTGCTTACTTAGTGCATAGTATATAACACTCAAAAATTATCATATGTAGACAATTTCATAATAGCTTCAACTATCTAACCATATATTTTTTCAGTTTAGATTAAAAAACTAAAATTTATACAAAATAAAGGTGATATTTAAACAAAGTCCTGTATGATTTTTATATCTATCTACTCATTGACTATAGATAGGTAAATATAAAATAGACATGCAACGCAAAGGACACACAAAAAGCTTTAGAAAGTATAGAGGTGGCCATATAAGAATTTTTGTGAATAAGATCATATGATATTGATGATATGCACTTTAGTTCCTTTTCTTAATAAAAATTACTATAATACTAAACTATCATACAAAATGGATGAAAGACTAGAGTCACTATCTTAAACTAAATTTTTACAGTTACTATGGTAAAACTACTGTTATGCTACAATATACAATTATCATTAACCCAAATCCGTTTTAAACAATATAAGGTAGTGAAGAGTTAGCTTTCCTGTGTGTAAAATTCTATACACTTATATATCTTATGCTAACTAAATCATTAAAAGCAATATTGAAGCTGCTATTTCACCCATTAATCTATAAAGTGTTTTTATCAATAATTATACTAATTATAAGCTATTGGTAAAAATTCAGCTATATGTATTTTACATATAGAACAGTAGATAAAGTACAAATATGTCACTATACTTTGTTTTAATTTCATTCAGTTTAGATTTATGATATTAGTAATTTAAGGTCATATCTGCAGCTTAGACATGTATTTATAATGCTACAAAACTGTTTATCTTACCCTCAGGTCATGATTATTAAACTTTCTTGAATCTTATAATTGTTAAGACCACTCTTTTGAGAGAATTTTGTATTTATACATGTTCTTTATTTATAGATAGATAGGAATTGCAAAAAAAATTTCAGGCAGCTTTAGATATCTATTTTCCATAGTTGTGTGAGCGTTTTTCTAATAAAAAAAGTTTATTTATAAGTTAATCTATTTATAATTTCATCATATAATCCCTCTATATTTAAAGCATTTTAATTTTGTTTTATCAAGGTTAGTCTATATTTTTAGATTGAATTTTTTAGCTTTATTTTCTTGATGTGCATTCTACAGAATAGTAATTTTTGCATTTTATGAATATTATTTGCAATATAAACTATTAGTTAAACGTTACTTCTATATTAATTAAAAGTTTTCTTTATGCATTAAAAATATAAATTAAGATTTTTGCTTAAAATTTTTTGAGTGATTTTAACAAAAGTAAAAGTCTAACTGAAAATCCGCCTACCTCCACCATTTGTTCCCCAATGACCTCAGATTCTCCAATAGCTGCTTTTGTGTGGGGCAGCGGCAAACCCCCATCCAGCATTTTCCATCCAGCAGGAAAATGCGCTTGTAGTGGTTCATCCAGTCCTACCAAATCCTTGGGTCCGTTCATTCCACCCAAGGATCTCGCCATTCACCTTGCACATGCCCAGGCAGTGCCTCACATCCCACTCATTCTCCCCCACTTTCAGTTGCATTTCAGCCTTTGGGTTGAATATTGTAAGTTGTTCCCATACACAGAGAAAGCCATTATTAACATGGCCCAGGCGGTGATGCTGCCAGCTAGTTTTATAGATTTCTGCCCCTATAAGGGGTATTTTGATCTCAGCTTCAGTTGTGAAGCTGACGCCGCCACTGTGGCCACAGTACCCCTGGTTTTTCAGGGCACCCCTATCCCCACAACGTGCACCTGGCTCCCCACAGAAAACACTATGGTGGTTCAGTCTGCAGGGTTGCCCACTCACCTTCACCCCATGGTGCTCCATCAGGAGTTGATGGAAAGTTTTGCCGCGTATAAAAGCAATCCCATCCTTCAGTTTGTGGTCCTCAATGAGGCCGCTTGCCTCACCAGGCCTCAGGCGTTTGCCACAATCAGCCCAAATTTCAATAAAATTGCTTTATTTATCCCCCCACGCCATCATTTCTTCTTCCCCTGACCACCCATTCTGGTCCCACGTCAAGGAAAGGCAAATCATCCTTCCATCCTGCTTTGAGTTGGATTACATAAATCATAAATGCCCCTCTTTTGATTTTTCCGCCAGACCTGCATTGTCTCCATCTGGCCCTTAATACGCCACACACCCACTGCCTTTCTGGTATGGGGTACAATCCTTCCCCCCTCCCCAAAAGCCTGCTGCTGAGACAGCCACAGCTTCCAATCAGGCCCATCCTCTGTCCGGTGCCACCTGACTTTTAACAATCAGAAATCAACTTGGACAAAGGTTTGCTCCCACGTTAATTTTCAATTAACAGAACCATCCCATCAATTCACTAACCCCAATTTCCAGTATGACTTGAACCCATGAACCTCATTAGATTAAATTAATAAAGTTGTAAATGTAAATGAGATCTCAGAAGTCCAAATAAAGAAATCATCCAGGTACAGCACCCCATTCAGTTTTCTTGGCATTTTTACAGCCCTCAGCTGGACGCCCTTGTGTTCCGCTCTGCCCACCAGCTTGCTGTTGCAACAGCTGATCACCCCAATATTTGTGACATTTGTGAGGTGGCTGATGTGTTAGTGGCAATACCTCTAAGGGTCTCCCTCCTCCCATCATTGCCCTAACCCTGTCCCCGCAGGGCAAACATGACATCCTTAACCTCCACAAACAAACAGCTGCCGCCTTCCATAAAGTTGTTGCCACTTTGCAGGCCAAGCCAAAAGTCACCTGCACCATCGTCACTTTATTATCCCAGCTTACTTCCATCAGCCTTCACGTGGAGCACTACAATATCCCAGTACATAGGTGCAATTTTTGCAGCAGGTAATTTCCATGACCATCCAATCATCAGAAACCTCAACCCCCAAGTTGCTGATCACCCAACACCATTGTTCTCCCCCTTGACCCGCACTCTTGCCTATGAAAAGGACTTTGATTCCTAAGATGAGCCCCCCAATCCCCCTTCCCCTTCCGCCATGGTGGGTTGAGCAGCTTATCGCTGTCCTACCTGGTTTGTTGTGTTCTCATTCATTTGTGTTTTACCCACTCATTTTGGGCGTTCAAATCATTCTGTTTTGTAGGTCTGTTCAATCACTTTTTTGCTCTTCAAGCTTTGGTAATGTCCTTCCCCTGGTCAGTGTACATCAATTATTTAAATAAAATATAAATTAAGAGAATATTTATTATAGATTGTTGTATTTAATCAATATATATGTAACCTATTAAGCATTACTCTCAATGAAAGTTTT